>CAUYRH010063396.1:0-18513 GCA_963574655.1 Perodicticus potto | reverse complement strand
CCCAGGAATTGGAGGTTGCTGTGAGCTGTGATGCCACGGCACTCTATCCAGGGCGACAGCTTGAGGCTCTGTCTCAAAAAAAAAAAAAAAAAAAAAAAAGTTTTGTGTTTCCAACAGAGTTCAGGGCATGTAAACTTCTGTCCATCCCTGTGCCTCACAGTAGACAAACATTCCTGAGATTCAACGTATGCACTTAGCAATTTTATACTGTTCTAAGGTGATAAAAGATGAATGATATAAAGTGATCCACTGAAATTCTTGACCAGACATCACCAAGTTTGTCCTGCCCTTGAATTCTGGCATCACTTTGCCACCCGCAACACCGGACAGCCCATGTGGCCTCAGCCACGGCTTCACCTGTTGGGTTTGGCTGGCGGGTCATTCAATAGAACACACGTGGAACTACTGTAAGTGGTGGCAGGAGCACACTGCCCAACACCCTCATGCTTCTGGATGAACCAACTTCAAGTGCTGCGTTGAGATAAGTGATGTTAGGACTATGTAAGAGCTGTAAGATGATGCATGGCTTTTTAATTTATGTGCCTCAATGTTTATACTGTTACTTTTAAAATTATGAAAAACATTTATATTCTAAAATACTTTTGATAGTTTAAAATTTTACTATATCAAGCATTTTAAAATGCACCAAGCATGTTTAAATGTACCAAATATACATCTAAAAATATATAGCAATTATTTATAAGTATCAGGGAATTCCAACTCCTAATTTCATGCATTATAATTCACAACACATTGGCAAAAAAATGGAGAGTTCTCTGATTCTTAAAGGTGTATGTAGTGGTAAAACTCAAAAAATCACATTAAAACCTTTTAACTGTAATGTTTTAATCATCAACTCGTGAGAAAATATTTGTTGAATCATGATTAGCGAATCTCCAAATCATCTATTCGCTACCTTCCCTTTTTGCCCTGGGGCTCATTAAGAATAGGTAAATTCTACTGGAATTGACCTTGAAAAAGAAAACACAGAACTTTGAATATTTAGGTTCCCTGAATAAAACAAAATAATCATAACATTTCTGTACCAGTAGTGAGTCCTCTCAATCTTTATTTCTTACTTTGGATGATTTATAAAATCTACATATATATCTTAACTTTATTATTATATACTTTTGACTGTTATTTCATCATAACTAAATTCTACTAGCAGTGATGGAGGCTCCCATTAGTACATTGTTCTGAGTAATACTGTTTTTTTAACTGAAAAAAGAGGGAATAAGCAGTAAATAGTTATATAAGCTAAAATAAGGCTTTTAATTGTATGAATCCAGCAACAATATAATCTAGCACGGAAAATATTTAACAATTCCAGGAAACTTCACACAAACACTAAATACACCCTAAGGACAGCCTATGAGTTACATTTGCAGAGTTCTCTGGGATTTTCTGGGTTTCCTGTAGCCCAAGTACTGTAGAATCTGTGCTTTCACTACTATGTGGCCAGGCACAAGGTGATGGGACGTCTTATGTCCCTAGTAGGCCCCGATAGGAGCCCCCAAGGAGGCTGAGTCAGAAACACGGCACTGGCCCTGTGACCTGGGAAACTCTGAGCAAGGACCTCATATCACTCCTCTTTTTTTTTTTAGTAAACCCAGTTTATTTATATAATACGTATTTTGCCATACAGCTTACTGAAAGTCCTCTCTTTTAGTAGCTGTCCAACAACAAAACTATTCATCAAGTGAGCCAGATGAAACACAGGAGCTCAAAATACAAACAGGAGGCTCGGCGCCTGTGGCTCAATGGGCTAAGGAGCCAGCCACATACACCTGAGCTGGCGGATTCGAATCCAGCCCAGGCCCGCCAAACAACAATAACAGCTGCAACCAAAAAATGGCCGGGCATTGTGGCGGGAGCCTGTGGTTCCAGCTACTTGGGAGGCGGAGGCAGGAGACTTACTTGAGCCCAGGAATTGGAGGTCGCTGTGAGCTGTGATGCCATGGCACTCTATCCAGGGTGACAGCTTGAGGCTCTGCCTCAAAAAAAAAAAAAAAAATACAAACAAGAGCCAGGCTGACATCTCACTCCATAAATCTGAATCTGAATTCAGTCATCCTTAACAAAACCTGTGGGGACAACATCAGCATACAGTTTGAAGACCACCAAGGAGGCAAGTGGAATCCAGCAAGGAGGCAGGTGGAGACCACCAAGGAGGCAGGTGGAGACCACCAAGGAGGCAGGTGGAGTCCACCAAGGAGGCAGGTGGAGACCACCAAGGAGGCAGGTGGAGTCCACCAAGGAAGCATCTTCCCTCCCTCCACAGAGGACTGCAGCCTTCACCTCAGTGTCTATACAGCACATCAACCTTATGCCATGCTCACAGTCACCAGCTCACGCTGGCAGGACATAGAGGGAAGCAGAACCATCACTGTTCTTCACCCGACTCTGGTCACAGTGGAGAAAGGAAGAGAAGCTGACAGAGTGGGGAGGGGCTATTCATTACATCCACATAACACATAATTCTGAATTTTAGTTTTCTTCAAACTGGCCTTTGACTTATTCCTTCAGGACCTACTGGAGAAGCTGAAAACAAAGGATGTCATTCCTGCCCCCAAAACACTCACCGCATCCCTGGAAAACAATAGGATGAGCAGCTGGCTCACCCACAGTTGAGTAGTGAGCAGCAGGGCTCACGGATCCCAGGGTCCTGCTCCTGCTCTGGCCCACTCTGATCCACTCAGATGGACATGGGATTCACCTCAAGTGAGTGGAGATGTTGGCTCCCAAAGACTCCACTGGGGAACCCCAAGACTGAGATTGTGGGGCTTGAGCTGGGAGGGCAGCTGCACCTATATATCAGTCTGCAGGTGACTGCTGTCAGTGGCCAGGTTTCTGCACTGCAGGTAAGAAAGGGCCAGTGATGAAGTGAAGATAATGAGGTCAGTAGAATAGCCTGAGTATTTTCCCACAGGTGGTACAAGTTCACCAGTGATGACCAGAGTAAAAGAAAAGCCCCCACCAGGATGTGCCACGGGCTGCCAAATCCTAGCAGAAGGTGTTTCTGCTGAAGTGTGTGGTCAGACCCTCCTGTCCCCCCCGTTCCCCAGGACAGAAGGAGTCCCAAGAGCCACTGCAGCTGACAAGATCCCCCTAGGAAGAAGCAGAGTGCAGCCCTAAGTCAGAAGCAGCCAGAGGCCAAGCCCCCAGAGCCTCAGGAAAGGACCCCATGGAAAAACGGGAAAAAGATACAGACTAGCCTTCATTGTGGAAGAAGATAGGAATATACTTGTTTCTATTTGAATCAAAATTTTAATTTGTAATGATTTTTGTTTTAGTCTAAATTGTCAAAATTCAGCTCAGTGCCTGTAAAATACTTGTTACGGCACCAGCCACATACACCAGTCCTGGCAGGTTCAAACCCGGCCCAGGCCAGCTAAACAATGACAACTACAACAAAAAATAGCCAGTTGTGGCAGGCGCCTGTAGTCCCAGCTACTTGGGAGGCTAAGGCAAGAGAATCACTTAAGCCCAAGACTGTGAGGTTGCTGTGAGCTGTGATGCCACAGCACTCTACGGAAGGCAACATAGTGAGACTGTGTCTCAAAAAATAAAAAATAAAATAAATTGTCAAAATTTTAATTATTTCAGAAGATTCTAAGCTGTAAACAATAATTTGTATTCTATTGGAATGCAAAAGTTGTTTGTTTTTTTGAAAAAAAGAATATAAAATATGGACACGTGTCAGAGGGACAGGGAGTGTGCTCTCCCCATCACTCTCCGGAGGAAACACCAGGCAACTGCAGACTCTTTCGTGCACACTTAGGTGTGATTTTGCAGAAGTGGGAGTCTAATGCACAGAGTATCCTGACACAAGCAAGTGTTTCAGTAAGAATGCAGCTTGATTAATAGTAAAGCTATTTGTTTGACGAAACGATTTGCAGAGGGTTCCATTTTATCCATGCCAACCTGATAGAGACTTTTGGAAAGTAAGAAACACCCCCAGCAACATGCACCAAGAACCTGTTAGGGGGTGAGGGGCACAGAAGCTGGAGAGAGGCCAGGCCAGGGGAACAGCCCAGGGCACAGGAAGGTGGGCTGGAGGCTGAGCAGGGAAGCACCCTGAGATGCATGCAAACACGTGTGCACACATGAGGTGCACGCACATGTGTGCAGGTGATATGCGCCCACACATATGTACATACATATGTGTGCACATGTGTACACAGTACATACACATGTGTGCATGCAAGGCACGCACACACGTGCAAGAGATGTATGTGTGCATGTGTGAGATGTGTGCACATCATGCAGATGTGAGATGCATGCATGCATACATGTACAGTGAGGTGCGTGTACATTCACATGTGTGCGTATGAGATGCACATACCCTCATGTGCATGTGAGATGCATGCATATACACACAAGACAGGACAAGGACGTACACAGGAGTCCTTCAAATATCACCAAGCTAAGTGCCTCCTAGACATCCCAGAGAAAAGCTGCTGGCCCTGCTGATGGCCCCTGGGCTGGACCTGGGCTGCAGCCTTGGTTGGCGCTCACCCCCCAGCACCTGTCAGCGCCACCAGGCTGCAGGGAGAGGGAACTGACCCAGCACCCAACTTAAGCACACAGCAAATTACTCTTTAACAATCTGAATAATTAAACACCACGAGAAAGAAACACTATTGCCTGACCTGGAAAGGGGAAAACCTGAAATGCAGAACATACAGGATCCAACTAACTAAGGCAAAAGGAGACATTTTCTGATCTTAGAAAACAAAGTATTTCTTTCCCAACCTGGATAACTGGAGGTCCCACTGTAAGAGAGGTCCAGGAGAAGGAGAGAGGCCAGGCAGGGCTGAGCTGGGGGCTGGCAACCCCGCCATGCAGAGGGCACCACACTGCAAGAGACCAGGTTGCACATGAAGTAAACCCACCACCACAGCCCACTGCCCCTTCTAGGGACACATGCATCATGGTCCCGAGCCCAGGTTCCAGGCCCACCTCCCCTGCCTCAGCCAGACACAGGACAGGCCCAAAATGGCAAGGACACCTCAAACAGAAAAGAGTGGGTCGGCCTGTGCCCTGTGTGGAGACCCCCTCCTACCTCTGAGCCATCAGCCTCCTTCTGAGCCTACCCACTGGGCACAAGCCCCCTCTGACCTGGTGTTTTCCATTGGTACTGCACTTCGCACACACTGCATCTCAGCCCCTTCCAGGTACCAAGCAGACCCAGCCACACTCCCACAGTGCCTACGGAAGCTCATCCAAAATCCTACTAACCAGCAGGCACGATGGTTCATGTCTGTAATCCCTCTAGGAAGCTGAGGCAGGTGAATTACCTGAGCTCACAGGATCAAAAGCAGCCTGAGCAAGAGCGAGACCCTGTCTCTACTAAAAATAGAAAGAAAAAAAAAAAACTAGTCAGGCGTTGTGCTGGGTGCCTGTAGTGCCAAGTACTTGGGAGGCTGAGGCAAGAGGATGGCTTGAATCCCAAAGATTGAGGTTGCTGTGAGCTGTAATGACACCACAACACTGTACCCAGGGCAACAGAGTAAGACTATCTTAAAAGAAAAAAAAGATTAGGTTATTATACAGATAAGGGGCAGCTTTAGATTTAAAAATACTTAAACGATCAAATACCTTGTTTCTCTTAATTCTGATAAGCATGACACCAGCTAGGACAAGACTGAGTGTTTTTCCTATATAGAACAGGTGCAATCATAAATATGCAAAAAATGACCTGAAGGCAGAATCAATATTCTATGTTTTATGTCTAAACTAGTCGTATGATTTCCAATAAATGGGAAATATTCACACTAATTTTCCTAAGTCTAATATAAATACACAGTATAGAAAATTATCTTTGTTCTGAAATTTATTTATTTAATGCAACAGGAAAAACCTTTAGGGATTCCTGATATTGGAATACCCATCTTTATTAATGACGAGCTACTTATTTTCTGACTTAGGAAATGCCTAATGATACTCAACAGCCCACATTAAAGGAAAAAGGCATATTCATACATACACATGTATACACACACACATATGTAATTATCTCACATACACAGACTCAGAATTCTGGTGCAAACAGGAACAATCAGAAAGCAGTAAAAGAATGAGAATAAAGGTGAATATTCCTAGAACATTTCCTAAGACAATACCACAGAAAAATCCCACCCACTTTAAACAGGATCATTCCTATCAACATTTACCTGAACTGAGATTTTTTTCATTTACATAAGGGAAAGAAAGATATAATATTTATTCCAACAAGATTCTTTAATCATTAGATTGTTTTCATGATTATACATAATCACTAAATAGCTTTCTCTCAAAGATCTAAAAATGAAAACAATAAAAGCAAGCCATAATTCTAACAACTTTATTAAACCAATTAAAGTTATGAGAACAAAGTATATTTTTGAGAGTACACTTCCCTGGTGGAATTTTATACCACTGATGGGTGGTAATTACATTAGTTGTTATACCAGGTGGAAAAAAACGTATCATTAGAGCAGTGATTCTCAATCAGTTTGCCAAGAGAGGAGTTTAGGTGTGCCACAAAATTTTTTAAAGATCATTAATTAAATTACTTTCGAAAGAAGTTCAAAGCACAGTAAGTATATCTTTTTTTTTACTTGTTTTTTTGATCAACATAATTTGGGTCACAGAAGTTTAACTATAGGTTCAAGCGTGCTGTGAGATTAAAAAAAAGTTTGAAAAACACTGCATGAGGGTATATGAAAGTAAATATGTAAAAAGAAAAATGACTACATATACTAGGAAACTTGGTAGCTTCTTTGCATTGTTTCCTACTGTGGATTTAATTAGCTTATGCCAGGAGGCTGGGCCTTCAGCAGAGAAAGCCTAAGTGATCTGAAGGGGAGACCAGGCCGCCAGCACCCACCCGTTCACACCAAGGCTCAGTGCCGGCCCTGCCCAGGTTCCTGCAGCTCTGAGCATGCGTCCCCATAGGCAAACACATGTGACGCGTGTAGGACACCTCATGCTTAGCACCAGTGAGCAATCGGTGAGCAGGAAATACGGACAGCACCCTCCACCACAGACAGACACAGAGCCGGTCCCATCAACGCAGCCCCTGACTAAAAGCCCAGCTCCCACGAAGACTCCAGCTCTCTGGGGGCTGCAGAAGAGCAAGGTTCACATCCATTAATGTGGCCCCAACCCCTGGAACTGCAGATCACTATTAAACAGAAGGAACACTTAACTTGGGAAAAAAGCACTCTGCATAAAAGACCTAAAAATCGATCGCCTGGTAAGTGATGGGTGGCTGCTTAGAAACGATCGCTGTCATTTTTGCCAGTAACGGAGAAGCTTCCAGGGGTCACTCTTCCCCTGCAGAGATGCTGAGGGGGCTATTCCCGGAACCTCATTCAGCATATTACTTCCCAGAAACAACCAAGAATCAACAGCAAGGTCTCTTAATAAAAAAGATTAATATTTCTGGCAAAATTAAGTCACAGACAGCCTCCTGCCTCTAGAAGATGCTTCACAGAAAAGTTAATCCAACAGGGCTGCATTTCCTTCTGTTTGTCCTCTATAATCAACACATAAAATTCTCAAACACGTGGAAACCCCCGTGTCTGTGGTGCGCAGCTGACACCAGAGAACGGAGGCACAAAGGCAGGCAGGCTGAGGGCAGCAGCCACAGTGAGTTGCGCTGATGCTGCACCTTTAGCACCGGACACTGCATCTAGACAGAAAAGCCGCGGAGAAACACTGGATTTAAACCGGACTGTAGACAAGGCTTACCAAAATTTATAGAGCATTTCATCCACCAGCCACAGAATGCACACTGTTCTCACCAGCACACAGGTTGATCTCCAGTACTGACCACATATCAGGCCAAAAAATGAGACCCAGTTCAAAAAAAGAAATCAAAATCACACCAGTGTGATAACTTTTCTGACCACAATGGATAAAACTACCTGCTGATGAGAAGAGATTTCACAACTGTACAAATACATGGAACTTAAACAACACCCTCCTAACAACCAATGGATCAGTGAAGAAATTAAGAAGGAAATTTGAAGATGTCTTAAAACAAATGAGAATAGAAGCACAGAGCACCAAAACCTATGAAATACAGAAAAGCAGGGCTGAGGGGGATGTTCATGACGTGAGCTCATACACCAAGAAGGTACAAAGATTTCACATAATCAACCTACAACGTCCCTCAAGGAACTAGGACATCATCAAACCCAGCAGCAGTGGAAGGACAGAAATAACAGACATCCAGCAGAAATAAATGAAACTGGGGTTTAAAAAAAATTACAGATCAAAGAAATAAAAAGTTGTGTTTTTTTTTAAAGATAAAATCCCAACCTGAGCAAAAGCAAGATCTCATCTCTACTTAAAAAAGGAAAATTAGGCGGGTGCCTGCAGCTCAGTGGGTAGGGCGCCAGCCACATACACCAGTGCTGGCGGGTTTGAACCTGGTCAGAGCCAGCTAAAAATCAACGAAGACAACTGCAACAACAAAACAGCCAGACCTTATGGCGGGCGCCTGTAGTCCCAGCTACTTGGGAGGCTGAGGCAAGAGCATTGCTTAAGCCCAAGAGTGTGAGGTTGCTGTGAACTGTGATGTCAGGGCACTCTACCAAGGGCAACATATCAGGACTCTGTCTCTGAATGAATAAATGAATGAATGAATAAATAAATAAATAAATAAACAAATAAAATAATGTCAATTTTTCTCAAATCATTCCCAAAAAAAGTGAAGAGGAAGGAATTCTTCCAAACTCATTCTACAATGCCAGCATTACCCTGACACCAAACCAGATGAGGACACACACACACACTCACAAAAAGAAAAGTAAGCTCAGTGCCTGTGGCTCAAGCAGCTAAGGCACCAGCCACATACACCTGAGCTGACGGGTTCAAACCCAGCCAGGGCCCACCAAACAACAATGATGGCTGCAACCAAAAAAAATAGCCAGGCATTGTGGCAGGTGCCTGTAGTCCCAGCTACTTGGGAGGTGGAGGCAGAAGAATCGCTTGAGCCCAGGCTTTGGAAGTTGCTGTAAGCTGCGATGCCACGGCACTCTACCCAGGGCAACAGCTTAAGGCTGCCTAAAAAAAAAAGAAAGAAAACTATAGCTTGATATCCTGGATGAACACAGACGCAAAAATCCTCAACAAGACACTAGTAAACGGAATCCAGCAACACATGAAGGGGTCACACACCACAGTCTACTGGGCTCTACACCAAGGGTGCAAGCCGGTCAAAGAAATGCATCAGGGGGGCGGTGCCTGTGGCTCTGCTAGTAGGGTGCCAGCCCCATATACCGAGGGTGGCAGGTTCAAACCCAGCCTCAGCCAAACTGCCAAACAAACAAACAAAAATAGCCGGGTGTTGTGGCAGGCTCCTATAGTCCCAGCTATTCGGGAGGCTGAGGCAAGAGAATTGCCTAAGCCCAAGGGTTGGAGGTTGCTGTGAGCTGTGTGACACCACTGAGGGCACTCCACTGAGGGCGATAAAGCAAGACTCTGTCTCTATAAAAAAGAAAAAGAAAAAAATGCATCAATGTAATAAAAGACAAAACCACAGGATCATCTCCATAGACGCAGAAAGAGTGCTTGATAAAATTCAACGTCCCTTCATGATAGAAACTCTCCACAAATTAGGTATAGGAGGAACGTACCTCATATTCTTCCTAGTGCCAGAAGTGCCGGCCAGCACAGCCAGGAAAGAGAAGGAAATAAAAGGCAATCAAATTGGAAGGAAGCAGTCAAGTCAGGCTGTCCCTCTTCACAGAAGGAATCTTACATGCAGAAAACCTGAATGTCAGCCAGGCACAGTGGCTCACACCTGGGCTCCCAGCACTCTGGGAGGACGAGGCAGGTAGATCGCGTGAGCTACAGAGTTCGAGACCAACCGGAGCAAGAGAGAAACCTTGTCTCTAAAAATAGCTAGGCAGTGTGGTGGGCACCTGTAGTCACAGCTACTTGGGAAGCTGAGGCAAGAGAACTGCGTCAGCCCAGGAGTTTGAAGCTGCTGTTAGTGGTGACTCCATGGCACTCTACCCAGGGCAACATAGTAAGACTATCTCAAAAAAAAAAAAAGAAAGAAAAAAGAAAACCTAAACCTCCAAGAAAACTGATTTAGTAAAGCTGCAGGATACAAAATCAACACACGAAAATCAGCAGTATTTCCATACATCAACAGTGAACTAGTGGAAAAAGAAATCAAGAAGAAAATCCCACTTACAAAAACTACAAAAATAAAGTAAAATAGCAGGCATAAATTTAACCAAGAGGGCGGCGCCTGTGGCTCAAATGAGTAGGGCACTGGCCCCATAGGCCAGAAGTGGTGGGTTCAAACCCAGCCCTGGCCAAAAAAAAAAACATTTAACCAAGAAGGGAAAGACCTTTACAAGGAAAACTATAAAACAATGACAAAAGAAATGGAAGAGGACATACAAAAAAGAAAGGCATCCTTTCTTTTGGATTAGAAGGATTAATATGGTTAAAATAAGTGCACCATCCAAAGCAATCTACAAATTCAATGTAATCCCTATCAAAATACCAACAACATTGTTCACATAAATAGGGAAAGACATCCTAAAATTCATATGGAACCACAAAATACTCTGACTACCCAAAGCAACCCTGAGTAAAAAGAACTAAGAGTTCAACATTTTATGCTGGAGGTATCACACTACCTGACTTCAAAATACACTACAAAAAAGAGATAGTAACCAAACAGCATGATGCTGGCATAAAAAAAGACACGCAAACCAAGAGAAGAGAGAACCCAGAAGTAAAGCCACATATTTACAGCCAACTGATTTTTGTCAAACTCACCAAGAACATTCGTGGGAGAAAGGATAGTCTCTTCAATAAATGGTCATGGGGAAAATGCAGAAGCATGAAACTTAGACCTCCACCTCTCACCAGACCCAACTACCAATCCAAAATAGATTAAAGACTTAAATCTAAGACTGGAAACTATGAAACTACCAAAAGAAACATAAGGGAAATGCATGAGAACATTGATGTGGGCAAAGATTTCATGGCTAAGACCTCAAAAGCAGAGGCAACAAAAGCAAAAAAAAGTACAAATGGGAGCAAATACAACTAAAAAAGCTCCCAGACAGCAAAGGAAACAACCAGAGAGGGAAGCATGCTAGGTGTGAGACAGGAGGAAACACCAGCAAGCTGCTCCTCCAATAAGAAACTAATATCCACGTGTACAAGAAACTCAACCGCAAAAACACCAATATTCCAGTCAAAAAATGGGCAAATGAAGTGACAGACATCTCTCAAAGGAACACATACAAATGACCAACAGAAGTATCAAGAAGTGCTCGGCATCTGCAATCATCAGGGAAATAAAAATCCAAACCCCCGGGGCAGCACCCGTGGCTCAGCGAGTAGGGCGCCGGCCCCCACATGCCGAAGGTGGTGAGTTCAAACCTGGCCTCGGCAAACTGCAAAACAAAAAAAACAGCCGGGCGTTGTGGCGGGCACCTGTAGTCCCAGCTACTCGGGAGGCCGAGGCAAGAGAATCGCCTAAGCCCAGGAGTTGGAGGTTGCTGTGAGCTGCGTGACGCCACGGCACTCTACCAAGGGCGATAAAGTGAGACTCTGTCTCTACAAAAAAAAAAAAAAAAAAAATCCAAACCCCCAATGAGTTATCATCTCACGCCTGTCAAGAGGGCAATTATAAAAAAGACCAAAAAATTATGGTTGTGGGAATGTGAGGAAGCGTGGCCACCACCAAACCAGCTGAACCGGCCGGGGGCTCCAGAGACCAGCACATGACCCAGCAGGCTGCAGGGCACAGCAGGAGAGGGAAGTCGGTGTGTCCTGGAGTCACCTCCATCCGCGTTCACTGCAGCACTGTTCACTAAAGCCATGGTAAGAAATCAACCTATGAGTCTATTAACAGAAGAGTGGATGAGAGAATGTGGTGTGCATGCAAGGGACACTGCTCAACCACAAAAAAGAATGAAATCCTACCATTTGCGGCAACATGGACAAGTCTGGGGGGTGTGACACTGAGTGAAGTCAGCACAGCAAGATAAATATTTCGTGTTCTCACTCTCATTGGGAAGTGGAAACATCCTCTTCATAGACGCAGAGAGCTGAGTAGTGGTTACCGGAGACTGGGGGGATTAATGGATACAAAATTATATCTAATAGGAGGGATAAGTGCTGGTGTTCTGTAGAACAGCAGTGTGACTACAGTTGACAAGAATTTATTGTTGAGGTTCAAATAGCTAGAAGAGAGGTTTTGTATGTTCCCAACATTAAGAAATGATAAACATCTGAGGTGATGAATATGCTAATTACCCTAATTTAATCATTATACAATGTACATTATCTATTGAAATATCACTCTACACCCCATAAATACATACAATACGTATCAATTACAATAAAAACTCAGCAGCGCCTGTGGCTCAAAGGAGTAGGGTGTCGGCCCCATATGCCGGAGGTGGTGGATTCAAACCCAGCCCCGGCCAAAAACTGCAAAAAAAAAAAAAAAAAAAACCCAAATGCTATTTCTCATTTGGCCATGTCAGTGTTGTAGTCCACTGGGGGAGATTTAGCCATTTCCAATAAGACTATGGTCACATTAGCTAAAAATAAAATGAAATATCAAGAAAACCGCCACTGCACCAAGTCTCACGTTTCCAGAATCTCCTTCAAGACACAGCACTGCAAAAGAAACTGTGGACCTGAAAGCCGCATCAGCAACAAGCTTTCAATGTCGGCACAGCACATAGGACTCTCCCTTGAAGAGAAGTATGTTTTGAAGACTTGTCTAGTGTAATTGCCCCCTTGCTTAAAGAGCTCCTTAAAGATTGCTCTGCATTACTAAATCTCAACCACTTCTAAGCATCCATTATATTCTTTAGAGCAAATAAAACAGAAAACATTTTCAAAGCCTGCTAATGTCTCTTAAGAGTCCAGCATGAAGTACCTGAGACGCAGCTCCACGCTACCAAGTCCGGTTACCTCTGAAATAGTTACTACACACAGTCCAAGCTGCTGTTTCTGCAATACCATTAGGCTCACAAAAAATTAGGAGACTTCAAAGTCTATCTCTGACTTTTTATTTTAAAAGAAAACATGAGAGTAAAAAAGGAAAATATTCACACAACCCCAAACAGGGCTCAAGGCACGTGAATGCCCAGGCCAGTGGAGTGAAATAGCCCAAGGCAGGTGCAGGCATCCAGCAAGCAAGGACAGACTCATTCCCACAGCACCCAGCAGGTGAGAACAGGTCTCACTCCCATAGTGTCCAGCAAGCAAGGACAGACTCATTCCCACAGCATACAGCAAGTGAGGAAGGGCTCACTCCCACAGCGTCCAGCAAGCAAGGACAGACTCATTCCCACAGCGTCCAGCAGGTGAGAACAGGTCTCACTCCCATAGTGTCCAGCAAGCAAGGACAGACTCATTCCCACAGCGTACAGCAAGTGAGGACAGGGCTCACTCCCACAGCGGCCAGCAAGCAAGGACAGACTCATTCCCACAGTGTCCAGCAAGTGAGGACGGGGCTCACTCCCACAGCGTCCAGCAAGCCAGGATGGGGCTCACTCCCACAGTGTCCAGCAAGCAAGGACAGACTCATTCCCACAGCGTCCAGCAAGTGAGGACGGGGCTCACTCCCACAGCGTCCAGCAAGTGAGGATGGGGCTCACTCCCACAGCATCCAGCATGGGAGAACGGGGCTCACTCCCACAGCGTCCAGCAAGGGAAGACGAGGCTCAGTCCCACAGCGTCCAGCAAGTAAGGAGGACAGGGCTCACTCCCACAGCGTCCAGCAAGCGAGGAGGACAGGGCTCACTCCCACGGTGTCCAGCAAGCGAGGACAGGGCTCACTCCCACAGCATCCAGTAAGCCAGGACAGGGCTCACTCCTACAGCGTCCAGCAAGTGAGGAGGACGGAGCTCACTCCCACAGCGTCCAGCAAGCCAGGACGGGGCTCACTCCCATAGCGTCCAGCAAGCCAGGATGGGGCTCACTCCCACAGTGTCCAGCAAGCGAGGACGGGGCTCACTCCCACAGCGTCCAGCAAGGGAGGACAGACTCAATCCCAGGAGCTGGCTGCCTCTCAGGACAACCCCACCACGTGGCCTTCTGGCTGGCGGGGGTGGGGGGGTGCCACACAACCCCAGAACAGTGGTGACCAGGCAGTGCCAGCACGGCCCTCCGGGCAGGTGACGTCCTCATCATCATCCATGAGGCTGCAGGACTCCAAGGGGAGGTTCAGCTCTCTTCCTAAAAATTAGCTCACTGGAGTATGGTCAGAAAGGGGTCCAGGAAGGAAGAGAAGGGGACACAGAGGCTCCACGACCACCGTGGTGCATCGCAGGTGTGGGGTAGTGTCCGCTACGTGCCCCTCACAGTGGAACACACACAGACACGCTGCCCTGCACCCCGGCCTGCAGCTTGGGGCAGCTGCTCTTCCCCACTCAGTTCCTCTTCACTCTCCTCAACAGTCTGTGCGACCTCAAATCACCTGGTCAAACCCAGACAACAAAGAAAGCTGGGCAAAGGACACCAGGGGCCCTGACCAGCAGGCAGCTCTCCAGAGAACATGGACGTGGGCGCTCCACACAGGGCTATGGCCTTACCACACCTGACCTGAACCATGATCCTCTAGACACCAAGTAAACAGGTGGGGACGGACCAGCCAGCTCACCCAAGATGAAGCTGTGCACCCTGGACACTCCAGACACACCACAGCCAGGAAGCGGCTCCTCAGTGGGAGGACAGAAACAGAAGCACAGCCCAGGAACCCTCGAGACCCCACACACACTCCTCCAAGCAGGAACCAGAAGACCTAAGGAGAGCCAGGAGGTGCAGAAGGGCACCCCCAGGCTAAAAACATGTTTTTGTGCTTTGAAAATCGAAGCTCTCATACCAATGGCCCTCGGGCAAAGCTGGCCCTCCCATGGCATCTGGTCAAAAGAGTATCACCTGCTCCTCCCCTCCAATCACACAGCCTTGCAATTGCTCTCAAACGCACCTGATGCCCTTCTGTGAGGATCACTCAGCCACATCCTGCCAGCACATGTGACATAACCTCCCTGCTCCATCTGCAATGTAGTGATCATGTTGTGTTATTTTGCTCACTGAGAAAGACCCAGAGTCTTCAATAAGGTCTACTGACACAATGTACGTATCCATTCTCATTTCGGGTGAACTGGCTCATAAAATCTGCTTCACTCTCTTGATACTTCCTTAGAAAGATGGTCAAGGAGAACCCACACCATTTCCACCTTTATAGGTAAGTGGACTTCGGTTTGATGAGAAGGGGACAGGAGATGCTGTTGTTTTCCCTGGGTGAGATGAGGCCAAGACCTGTGCCTCTGCCTCCACACCACAGAGTGACCAGAGCACATACACAAACACCTGACCAGCACCTGACGCCTGAGGAGTTGAAGTGTGTTTCTGAGGAGCTCCACATTTTCTGGGGTAGAAGTAGGGAGGCTCATTTCACTCAGCAGTTTGCCAAACAAACATTACATCCAATTAGTGGGATTTTGTGCTGATGTGTGTTGCAGAAGCCTTTGGATGCAGACGAATGCAAGGCCAGGCCCATTTTCAGGTCCAACTGTGTCGGGAGCTGGGGGAGCCCTTTGTGCTGAGCACCAAATCAACCCAATTCAGGCTCATGACAAGAAGAGACTGGGGACAGGGCACCCATAGCTCAGTGGTTAGGGTGCCAGCCACATGCACCAGGCTGGTGGGTTCAAACCTGGCCCAGGTATGCTAAAAAAAAAAAAAAAAACCTACTAGGCATTGTGGCAGGCATCTATAGTCCCAGTTACTAGGGAGGCTGAGGCAAGAAGATCACTTGAGCCCAAGAGTAAGAGGTTGCTGTGAGCTATGATGCCAGAGCACTCTACCAAGGGCTACAAAGTGCGACTCTAGTCTCCAAAAAAAAAAAAAACACAAGAGACTGGGTGTGTGTGTGTAGGACCCATGAAAGTAACAGAAGAAAGACCCCGGGGAATGGCCAGTGGCAAAGAGTCTCAGGCCACAAATGCAGGACAGGCATGCTCAAAAGATGATAATTATTAAGTGAGAGACTGAAAAGTTGGATTTGTATTATGGACTCCACTCTGGTGACTATGGAATAGTTTCTCTCTGTACCATTTGAGTATCCAAAAGAGGGACTGGTCAGCCCCACTACTGCCCTCCTTCTCTTCCCGGGGGTCAGACCTAGGCTCATGCCCCCGCTTATGTGGCCTTGCTCTCCAGCTGTGCCTGTATACTCCTCTCAGTGCCTGTTGCAAACCTGCTAGGAGCTGGGGACACACCAGCAACCCAAAGATAAAGTCTCTGCTCACAGAACAGTGAGCATAGTAAGACCTTCCACTCTGTAAGTCCTGATGGCATGAAGCAGGTCTTTGACACATGCTTGCTGAGTGAGTCAATGACTTTATTAGTCACCCACTCTGATCTCTGCTGATCTGTTCAGGGCACACTGTCTTCCAACAGCCCCATTTTTGGAACTGCCAGCTCCTCGCAGGGTAGCAACAGTGGTCCAGGACAGAAGCTGGGCTTCCTCCTATGCCTCCAACTACACACTCAGTCCCTCAAGCTAAAAGCTGGCAGGAGATCCCAGCCCTGATTCCGCAAAGTCAACAAACCGGAGGGGAGTCACTGAGTTCTCAAAATCAAGTACCTTTTCAATGTAACTTAAGTGAACCATTTCAGGAAAAGGGGCAGATTGCCACCATGCTCCCCAAACTAAAGCCTGCAAATGAATGACCTGCTTGTTTTTTTTTTTTTGTTTTTTTTTTTTTTTTTTAGAGACAGAGTCTTACTTTATCGCCCTCAGTAGAGTGCCGTGACGTCACAGCTCACAGCAACCTCCAACTCCTGGGCTTAAGCGATTCTCTTGCCTCAGCCTCCCAAGTAGCTGGGACTACAGGCGCCCACCACAACACCCAGGTATTTTTTTTGTTTTACAGTTTGGCCAGGGCCGGGTTTGAACCCGCCACCTTCAGTATATGGGGCCAGCACCCTACTCACTGAGCCACAGGCACTGCCCTGAACGACCTGCTTTAACTCAACAAGAGGGCTCCCAGCAAGTACCGAGATTTATATTAGAGAAAGGAAAAAAACCTAGACACACCAGTAAGAAATGGTCAAATAAACTGCGATGTGTCAAACCAAGGATCACAAATTGTAACAAGAAAGTGGCATGAAGTTCAAATGACACAAAGTCACACGCATCTCATGACTCCAATTACCTTAAAGTTCAAAATGATCTTAATAATAGGTCAATATTAAGAAGAGGTGATATGTTTACATATATATTTTTTATTTTGTAATTGTTAATGTTTGGTATTTTTCTAATAAATAAAGAAAGACATGTAACTTCACTAACCAGATAACTCAGCTAAGAAAGAAAAAGAAAAGGATCAACTGTGCATATGGATAAATATGTAAGGACAGCCCTCTCTCTGATGCCAGGGGTATTCGTCTCAGTTTGGCCCATCCATAGTCTTTAATCTTTCAATTAGGACACAGAAAGAGTTTTCCAAGCTAATGGCAAAAGAAATTATTTAAAACAGCAGCCCAGAAGAAAAAGAACTATTCAACCCACTATCGATCACAGAAGCCCTTCATACCTCACCAGCTGGGTCAGTTTTCTTTTTTTCTGATTTTCATACCTGTGTACAGAGCCCATGAGTAAGGGATGGTCTCTGTCCATGAATCATACAGCACAGAGACGCCACATTACAATTCAAGACACTCAACAGCCCCCCCCCCAAAAAAGGGCAGATTTGTATTTTAAATTTTACAGCTCAATATCTTAGCACTTTCCTCTCTTTGATTCAAGCGCTTACTAAAATTAATTCTCCAGTCTGTGGGCACTCAGAGTGTCTGAATACTCCATTGTTGGCTCCCTGAGCCCCGAGTACTCAGCCACTGCGCTGGGCCTCCAATGAGTGTCCCTCCTCTAAGAGTACTCCTCATTATGATCATGGACAAACACATGCAATGAATTCTTTTGAGACCAATTCTTTTTTTTTTTTTTTTTTTTGGACAGAGCCTCAAGCTGTCACCCTGGATAGAGTGCTGTGGCATCACAGCTCACAGCAACCTCCAATTCCTGGGCTCAAACGAGTCTACTGCCTCCGCCTCCCAAGTAGCTGGGACTACAGGCACCCGCCACAACACCCAGCCATTATTTTTTGGTTGCAGCCATCATTGTTCTTTGGCGGGCCCAGCCTGGATTCGAACCCGCCAGCTCAGGTGTACGTGGCTGGCGCCTTAGCCCATTGAGCCACAAGCGCCGAGCCTTAAAGTTAAATTCTTTTTTTTTTTGTAGAGACAGAGTCTCACTTTATTGCCCTCAGGAGAGTGCCGTGGCGTCACAGCTCACAGCAACCTCCAGTTCCTGGGTTTAGGTTATTCTCTTGCCTCAGCCTCCCAAGTAGCTGGGACCACAGGCGCCCGCCACAATGCCCGGCCATTTTTTTTTTGGTTGCAGCCGTCATTGTTCTTTGGCGGGCCCGGGCTGGATTCGAACCCGCCAGCTCAGGTGTA
>CAUYRH010063393.1:0-33142 GCA_963574655.1 Perodicticus potto | reverse complement strand
AATTAAAAAAAAAAAACTGGGGGTGGGATTGTGACTCCCAGGTGTAGGGCGCCGGCCCAATAAACCAGAGGTCGTGGGTAAAAACCCCGGCGTGGCCAAAACCTGCAAAAAAAAAAAAAAAACAAAAAACCCAGAACAAATACAATATTTAAAATTAAAAAAAAAAGGTGCCATTTGCAAAAAAAAAAAAAAAAGACCTCCTAACTTCAGGGAAAAAAGGCCCCCTTAATCTCAAAAAAAAGGGCCCTAATAACTGCAAAAAAAAAAAAAAAAAAAATCCTAACTTTTTCTTACCTCGGGCTCAGGCAGCAGCAGGCTCTGCACAGGCAAGCTCGTAACTCCTCCAAGAGTCTCAGTCTCACCAGACACTGAGAGGAGGAGTCGAGAGACAGAGAGAAGGAGGAGAGTCAAAGAGTGCGGCACACATTCTACACATGCGCACTGCAGCCTGGGACTAGTCTAAGCAGGATGGCACTGGTGGCAAAAATGGCGGCAGGCCGGATAAATGTCCTCCACAGGCTGCATGTGGCCCACGGGCCATAGTTTGAGGACCCCTGCTATAGACTAAAGGCAGTTTTAAGGAATGTCATGGAATCCCTTGAGCTGACTTCATCTAATATCAGGAAGCTGAGTTTCAAAACACTGCCTCTTTATGATGATGGTACCGTTGAGACATGCAATCCATCAGAGGACTCAGAACGGTTGCTCTACAGGCTATGAGGCAAAAACTGAGTATTAGGTCCCGCTGCTTTCAGGCCGTGCTTCAGCTGAGTACAAGGTCTGACAAAATCCCTTTATTCAAAATTGAATGTGAATCAAACAGAATGCTTGCTACACAGGTTAATTCAGCAGCGTCCTCCCATGCCAGGCAACCTAATTTTCTCTGGTCCTTTCACAGACAGCGCAATAGTGGTGATCTGCAACTGTTCACCTCCCTTTTAAGCCAGCGCTGGGTTCACCTGCAGTGTTATAAAGTATCCAGGTAGTAAGACAGTGCCAAGAGAAGCAGGTGTCATTATCTATCACTGAGGGTCTGGAAAATCAGTAATAAGGAAAACAGGCAAGTGCAGCAAAGCCTGAAGGGCACCGAATGTAGAGGAGGCTACAGAGACAACCTACACAAAGCCAAACTGTCCCCGCCTCCTCCTCTTTCTGCACTGCAGGCCCAGAGCTGATCATTGCTCCAATACATCGTCCCAAAAGATGAGCTGTCCATTTAGGTGCAGGCAATGTCAGTGAGCAGAGCCCAAAGGAGTGAAGGATTCTGTGATTCCTTGATAATTTCTGAAACTTCATGGTAGAAAGTCAACCTCGATCTGGAGGCCAACCGTGTTTAGCTGACAACTCCATTACTCTCAGAAGACATCACTAGGTCCATTTTCTAGCTTTAGACAGATACTTGAAATGGTCAAATATCTCAAACTTTTAATTTCCATTTTCAAAATGTGGCTATGATCTGCAAGGCAATGATGAAACCAACAAATAAGGCCTGTTAATTTTATATTAGATTGGTTCTTTTAATTCTTCTCAGTTTCTGTTGTCCCACTGCCTGAAAATCAGTGCTTATGTCCAGCTGTCAATGGGACCAAACTGGGAGGTGCCCTGGCTTCTCCAGGAGGCCACCAGGCAGGCCCCATCCCGCCAGCCACTCTCACATGGATGCAGCAGCAATCAGCTGTTAATGCAATTCCTGTCACTTCTAAAGCCATCTTTTCTCCTCCTGCTGATTTTAAGTCCATTCTTCTAATTATTGTAACACACTTAGATTTGGTTGTTTCCTGGTTCTCGCTCTCTTTCAGCAGCCAGTGTCCCTGCAGGTGATCGGCGTACACGTCTTTGCGAGTGTGTAACTCTGTGTGTCTGTACTTCTACATGTGTGAGCGTCCAGGTGGGTTCATGTCGGGTTTTATGTCTCTGTGTGCATCTCTCTGTGCACACACCACCGACCCTCATTCATCTGCTGTCTGTCTGTCTACCTGCCTTCCCATCTATCTACTCCTGTATCTCCCTGTCTACCTCTCTGCCTCTCCACCTCCCTGTCTGTGCCTCTTAATCTCCTCCTTCCAAACCATCTCTCGGTCTCTTTCCCACTCCCTTTTTCTCCCCATAACTATCTTCTCTTTCCTTTTCTCACCCCAAAAGGCCCCTCTCTCCACTAGCTCGTTCTAATTTTCTGTCTTAAGGTATCTAATATTCTGTCTAAAGATGAATCAAAGGAGATAAAGATCCTAATGTTAAGAATGAAGAGAGATGATTCTGCCAACATTTTATATAACCTAAAAGCTTTCATGTTATATGCACTTAGAAATGTGAGACACCTACAAGAGTGTAGCAAGAAAGCAAGATAAATGGGCTCAGACCCTAGTCAAAGAGAACAGAAGTGTCTGGCAGGGCAGGGGCTGTCCCGCCGTGTAAGCTGGGTCTTGACGCACATCCTGCTTCACACTGTTACCCTGGCGTAATTCCTAACTCTGACCCTTTGCTCTCAAAAGTTTCTTGGCTTGGAAGTCATCTATTTTAATGTTCCTGCAGGACATGATATAAGAGGAACTGGAACTGACACTTTTACAGACAACTGGAAACCTCAGCTATAATCTCAAATAAAAACTGAATGGGGGAAAAAGCCATCTATGAACCCGAAAGAAAAGGAGGCTGGGCCTGGGAGGGAGAAAAGTTGCCCAATCTTCCAGTAACTGGCAACCGCTGGTCTGTCTGTCTGTATCTGGAATGTGGTTTTTGGCATTTTACTTTACTCTACACATGCAGTCTAGGAAACTCCTGGACAGGAAATTAACACCCAAGCATAAACCTCTCTGGAAGAGACTACCTCCCTGAATCCCACTAGACTAAGCCCTTCGATGACAGACTCATCAACCAAAATGGCCAGACACAGGAAGAAGCAATCCTCTACAAGCAGGAGCCAAGAAATCCAACGCAGACCCTCAAGTTAACAGAATTGTATAAAGACCGAAAGTAAGTATGTGCACAATGGTCAAGGCAAAAGAAAAAACGTGTAAGGGGAAAAAAGATACTCTAAAAAGTGGTTTTTAAATAAAGAGTCTGTATGTGTTCGTATATACAGTATACACACACACGGGCAAACACATTTTGCTATGGACTGAATTATCTCTGTCCCCTCAAAATCTGTAAGTTAAACCCTAGCCTCCAATTGTATTTGAAGGTGGTACCTCTAAGAGGTGATTAAGTGCTGAGGCAGAGCCCTTACAAATGGGATTAGGGCCATCATAAAAAAAGACCCCAGAGAGCTCCCTGGCCCCTCTGCCATGCAAAGTTACATAGCAAGAAAATGGCCACCTGTGAACTAGAAAGCAGACACTTGCCAGACACCAAAACTGCTTGCACTTCATCTTGGACTTCTCAGCCTCCACAACAGTCAGGAATAAATTTCTGTTGTTTATAAACCACCTAATCTATGGTACTTTGTATAGCAGCCTGCACAACTAAGATACAGACGTAGACATATAAATTTTCTCAAAATAAAGAAAAAAACATAGTCACTGAAATCTAAAACTCAACAGATGATTTAAATTGCAGATCAGATACACCTGAACACAGAGCTGGTGACCTAAAACAGATCTGACAAAACCACTTAGAATGAAGCACAGAGACATACAGTTACACTGTACAGAATGGAAATCATCCAACTAAAAGAGGTTCCACATTCCACAGCGTTCAGGGTGAAAAACTCTTACTTAGCAAACTTCTTTACTGATAAAGGCCATCTGCCAAAAACCTACAGCAACCCTCATACGTAATGGTGAAACATCAGGAGCTTTCTGCTTCAGTCAGGAATGAGCCTGAGATCCATCTCCCTTCACCACTGCATCAGAGGTCCTGTCAATGCCACAGGACAAGAACAAATACTATAAAAGGGACTTACTGAACTGGAAAGAAAGAAAATACAAGGGGCTTTCAAAATCCATTGGTGCTAAATACAATACAAATTAACATACAGAAATCAATTTTATTCCATTACCCTAGCAACAGTCCTCAACTCAAAAAGTAGTATCATTCCCTTTTCCATAGACATGTTTTGAAATGTGTGGAGACATTTTCGGCTGTCACAATGTCAAGTGGCTATTACTTGCCCGTACCACTGTCCCACACAATAAGAAACTGTGCCTCATTCTCAGTGAATGCCAACAGGGTATTCATTGAGAAACATGATGGCTGAAAGCAATAAGCAGTTAGCAAATGCAATAGTGACCAAAGTATTTCCTCTACTAAGTAACCAAAAACAAAAACACTATTAAATTTAACAAAAAATGTGTAAGACCTTATACAGAATATTATAAAATTTTATGAACAAACTAAAATATATTTGTATATGTAAAGAAATACATTCTAGGCCAGGCACAGTGGCTCACGCCCGTAATCCTAGCACTGTGGGAGACTGAGGCGGGCGGTCTGCTGGAGCTCACAAGTTCTAGACCAGCCTAAACCAGAGAGAGACCCCATCACAAAAAAAAAAAAAAAAAGCTGGGCATTGTGGCAGGCACCTGTAGTTCCAGCTACTCAGGAGGCTGAAGCAAGAGGATCACTTGAGCCCAAGTTGCCATGAGCTATGACCCTGCCATGGCACTCTACACAGGGTAACAAAGTGAGACTGTCTCAAAAAAGTAAGAAAGAAATATATTTCACACAGACGTACACATACTCACCTACACATGCCATTACTCACACACGTGTCCTGCCTGTGTCAGGCCATGTGCCGCGTGCTAAGCTGGGCACACGGCAGTGAACCCAACAGCCACGATCCCTGCTCACAGAATCATCGATCCAAGTGTCAGGGAGTTTTAAGGTTATCACCCTGTCTGTTCACAGTTCAGACAGCTAACTAATTTCTTTCACTTTAAAACTGAAAAATCAGGTATGGCTTTTCCAGGCTCCCTGCTTCCCACTAGCACTGCTCCTCCTGGAGCATTTTCCTGCCCACTGCCATACCCACCACAGGTGAGCCGAGGAAAACCACAAAGGTAATGAAAAGTCAGTGTGCCTGTGGGCGGGAGAGAGTGGGAGCAAGAAGACAAACAGGAGGCCTGCTCTCTCGGAATCAGACCTAGGAAGCCCCGGCCGGGGCTATGGGTGAGTGCTGTCACACTCACAGCACGCCTGGTCATCAGTCCTGCATCCCTGGCCAGAGCTTCCTGGCTAGCCTTGTTTCCCATTTCTCTTCACCTTATGCTTTGCCACCACACAGGCCTGGGTCCTCTGGGCCCGAGTAACCCCCTCTGGGTAAGGCTGTCTAGTCTACTCCCACTCTCACCTCACGTCTCCAGCCAGCGCTCACAGAGCTTCCTCATGGAGGGCTGTCCATGTCCAGGGTGTGGGCCTTCCCGACTCACTGAGGCTCGCTCCTATGCCTCTTCTCCACTCCACCAAGCCCAGTGCAGACCTGTGTATGTTTACGCCCCCACAATCTGATTTAAATGTGTGCTGCTCCCCAAAATGCATACTGACTGCAGAAAGAAGAGGGGAGAAACGTCTACTCTATGACAGCAAGGCACTGGACAAGACGTGTGGAAGACAGACTTCAAATGCAGTCCTCACTCTCCAGGAGCTCTGTCCAGGCAAACACACGCTCGCCTCCTAATAATCCCTAGGCGGGGAGGGCTGCAGACAGGATCACACGCACAGCACTGACTGGCAACGCTCGGCGACTTCACAGAACAGGTGAGATTTCAGCATGGGAGACAGAGAGCTGGATTTGGAAGAACTTGCTTACCGGGGGTGCCTCTCAGACAGAAGGAACAGGACAGGCCAAGGCACATGATGGATAGGGAAAAGTATATGAGGGAACAGCCAGTAAACATGCAAGGATGGACAGTTCAGGAAAAAAAGCCACAGGAAAGGAAAGCAGAAGGTGGACTCCAGCCAAGCTGCTGAAAGCCTTGGGTGCCAGAACAAGGAGCTGTATTTTTCCTGAGGACAAAGAGGGACAAGTCACTGCTGATGTTCCAATAATTCAAATTTGACTGCTGGTATTTATGTTTACAAAGACATCCACTGAAAGGGAAAAAAAATGTGACGGTGAAGTGCCAAGTTGAAATTCAGAAAAAGGAGACTAGAAAAATCATGCATAAGAGAAATATATAAGCTGGCCTCACTGGGACCTGAGATGGTCGGGGCAACGATGCAGGTGGAAACCAGTGTGGCTCATGGACCCTGGCACAAAGGCTACTCAGCCATCCATCAGTGGCATCAGTGCCACCCTGGGACCTGGAGGACACTTACCTTGCCGTGGGTGAAGCCAAAACGCTAAACAATAATTAACAAATAAGCCTACCAATGAAAATAACACAAAAGAATGACCAAGTGAAATAGCTCCTCTCAACAACTTAAGGAAAGAAAAATGGAAAAGGAAAAACTGACAAGGACTAAATCATTTAACTTAAATGTAGAGGAACGCAAAGAATCTCCTAGCAACCAGCCTCTCCTGAGAGGCATGAATCAGCATTGTCATTGAAACAGGAAAAATACCACTTGGATGAGTCGGTATTTTAACCCCAAAGCAAATGAGGTCTTTTAACTATGGGGTAATACTGATGAAATCTGCTGTTGCAGGCAACTGAAGTGTCCAAAATGATACCCTAAAAGCTAGTGAAGAGTCCCCTTATCATTACTGAATTCAACAGTCTGCACATCTTTGAGAATCCACGTGGTATGGGCACAGTGCACAGAAGTCACAGTGGTGAAAGACCCCAGGACTCCCCCAGAGATTAGTGTCTGGGGTGAGGGGTGAGGCAGACCCAGCACACCAGAGCATTGTGCCTGGGGCAAGTGCTATGGGAGAAGTGAGGGGGACCTAAAGCTTACTGGGAGGCAGGTTCCTGCCAGGCAACTGGGGAGGGGAGCAGAGGAGGGCAGAAGAGCAAAGCCACAGTACATCAAAGACATAACATTTTTTTTTAAAGAGCATGCTGGCTTTTTAGACACACCATGAGGTGGAGGGAGTGGTGAGAAAGAGTTCACGGCAAGAGTCTGGATTTTATCCAAAGAGCACCATGAGTTACTGAAGGAGCTGAGTGATGATGTGATCAAATTTAACCACTTAGGAAAAATCACGACAGCTACACACTGGTGAAAAAATTAACCGAAGACGGGAAGGCAGTGTGTCAGCCAGGAAGCTGTGGCCATAATCCAGGTGAGAACAAGGCTAGAGTAGATGGATTTTAAAATATCACAGAGGGGCCGGGATACACCGGCTACTGATGACAGATGACAAGGAGTGGCTGACAATGAGGTCTTACATTGCACCAGACACAGGAGGGAGCAGGAAGACCCAGCTTGGGGGCTATGCTGCTGGATTAACCCATCTGTCATTTGGTGAACGCTTGCACTTTTATCTTTGCCAAATGCCTTCAACTGCTCCCCTTCCCCAGTGTGCAAACCTCTTCCTCCACACTCCACAAGGCAGCCTGCACCATCTCCAAGCACACGGGCACCAGCAATGACTCCTGCACCTTTGCTGCCTGCTGTTTTCTCTGAAGCACTAATGCTTACCAGGCATAACGTTCCCCCATCTAAGCTTCTCTGTTGATGATCTGGGAGGAGGTCAATGTCATGAGCTTACTTTTCCAATCAGGCTTATAATTACTTATTCTCAAGCAAATGATGGTGTAAATTTCAAGTTCTCAAACTATTTATCTTTTTTTACATCTGTAAATTACTTTAAAAGATTTCATTTTTCTGCCTTTTCTCCCCAAGGTAAGAGTGCACTGTCAAATTTAATAACCATTAACTATTTCAATAACAAATCTTTTTTTGAAGATCTGCCTGACATCTGCTTCTCAAGGTGTTGTTACATGATGTCATCTGTTACCAAACTGTAACCTTCCAGCTTCACTGATGCTCCTTCCTTTCTATACTTGGTGCTGCCAGAGTTTCATTATTTATTACCCACCACCAACTTATACTTCTTGAGAATTCAATCACCAATAAGTCCTGATCCTTTCTTCTGTAAGATTCAGTAATTTATATGCACAAATGTAAATATTTTGCAATCTACTTTGGATTACCTGAGTTAGCATATTCTATGTTTCTATGTCTTTTTTTTTTTTACTGAAGTAAAATAATATTTGCTTCTTGAAAGTTAACTCTATGGGTAACCAAGAGCAAACAGAAGAAATCAATGATTACTAAGCATCTATCATGTGCCCGGTATTGGACATATGTATAAAAATCTCCCAGACACCTTGAAATAGACCTTTTGACCCTATTTTTCAGATAAATAAATGACGAACCATATAAGGTAAATCCCACAAGTCAGACATTCAGCAGATGACAAAACTATGACCCCACAGCTTGCATGTCCAACAAGTCCTAGTTGAATCCCTCTACTCAAAAAGTCACTGAGATGGGGCGGGAGGCAGGATAAAAAAAAATGAACTAAAAAAAAAAGAAAAAGTCACTAAGAAGACTTGAGGATCATGAACCTCCACCTGCCAAGAGACAGTGCTAAGGAGACAAACCTTCACTTTCAATGCACAGAAGCCCCCAGTTCACCAGCAGGTTCTACATTCTAAAAGCATCTTTGCAACCCTCTCCTCAAACATCCCTAATTAAGGCATGATGTGCCTGATACACAATACAATTCTGGAGATGCCAAAACACTGCTTTCAGCTGCCTCTGCCCTCTTGGTGGCACAGGGCCATGCAGAGTCCTGATCAGAGTTGCCCTCCTGACAAGGGTCTGGCCCAGCCACTTGGACGTAGCTTCCATGGGCTGCTGCATTGGAGGAATGGCTGATGTTTCTGGTCTGGGGTGGCAGGCAGCTTTCCAATTCATCGCCCCTATCCCTGTTCCATAAAGACTCCTCCTAGCCCCACACCTTGAGAACCTGCCATAGAGAGCTGCTGCAACTCATGCAGCAAGCAGCATGGATCATGGCAGAAGAGAACCTCCCCCTCTGTGCTTCCGATTGTGGCTGCTTCCTGCCAGGTTCCCGGCCTCTGCATGACCCTATCTAGTCCAGATCACCAGAGCTTCCCTGTATTTGGGGATTCTCAACTCCCACCCCAAAATCATCACTGCAAAGTAACAACAAAAGGGTGGGGGTGGGGATAAGGAGATGCTACATGGAGGGAATCTCAAGGAGCAAAAATGTAGTAGAAAAGCAGTGACAAATTATCCAGCAGGGACCACAGAGCCCTGTGTCCCTGGTGAGCTGGCGCTACTGTCACTCCAAAAGAGGAATCAAAAGGAGATCCACTTAATACAACGGCTTCAGAAAAACACTTCCTATGGATGCAGAAGTGTC
This sequence comes from Perodicticus potto, assembly GCA_963574655.1. NCBI lineage: Eukaryota > Metazoa > Chordata > Mammalia > Primates > Lorisidae > Perodicticus > Perodicticus potto. The sequence continues at coordinate 23,862 of CAUYRH010063393.1, read as the reverse complement.
ACGGTATGGTTATTTTAGTGAAAAATACCATTTTATTACATTATAGCAATATCCATATTTAATTATCAAAATTCCTATTCAATCCACTTCTAGAGGTTTACGGCTGAGCTGTATCCAGTACTGAGTGCCTTAGAATGTGGCCATCATTTAAGCAAATGCCTTGAACTCTGTGTAAGATGGGAGACAAGAAGTGGGGGGATGCTGAAGAGGAAACATAAAATCACCAAGAAAATCCAGTCCAGGAAAAGATCTACGTCTGCATGTATATCTGCGGGCTGGACTGAACGGCATCAGCAACAAATGAAGCTGCTAAACCCGGGGCAGCTCAGTAACAAATCAGGCATTATTTCCACTTTCAAACACAAAACCACTGACAGGCCAACAGCTTACACCGCAACAAACAAAATGTAAATACTAGAAAGAAGGCAGTAAGACAGACTGTGAGATCAAATTCTCACCGACTGGTCTCAAGTATTTCCCAAAAATCCCCAGGACGCTGGGGATGACCCTACAGCTTGGCTGACAAGCAGAAACTGACAAAGATCCTTTGCTCAACCAAGCTTTAGCCAGGCTTCTGGGTCTTCTCCCAGCTATCTGTGCACTTCCTTGCAAACTCTAGTTGCAGCAAAGAAGCTAAGTCCCACTCTCGATATATCTGTCCTCTACTATCCCCCAGGTGACATCTGCTGATCCTCCTGGCCTGTCTTCAGCAAGACTCCTGTGAAGTCAGTTTAGCCAGAATCCGACCCCTTACATTTCCTCTTACTGACTTTCTATCCACTGACTCCCCACCCTGTTCTTTAACTATAAACTCCCACTTGCTGGTGCTAAACTCAGAGTCTAGCCCAATCCTCTCCCCCACCACACCCAAACTCGCATTGCTGTGGTGTGGTCCCCCTACCTAAAGAGATGGTCCCTGAATCAAATCTATCTTACTGTGCTTCAACAACTGTCACTGAAGAACTTTTTTCTTTAATACAACTAAGCCTCAGGCACAGTATTCAAAAAGTGACAACCTGAGATCTCCTTCCCTCTTGTTTCCATACAGAAGACCACTGGCCAGACCCAGTGGGCCTCAGGAGCTGTCCATACCATATCACACTGGTTCCGTCAACCCTCAGCTCCTCAGCCCTTCCTACAGCCACCACACTTCACTGTCCTTCCTAGTTCAGGACAGGTGATGCCTGAGCCCAACCTTCCCTAGTCCCATACCAACCAGCCCCTTTGCTGACAAATACTGTATCCTATTCATCTTAATACACAGTGTAGTGCCTGAAGTGGTAAGAGAATCACTTACCACGTATGTTCTCTAAGTGATTAACAGAACTTGTGAACCTGAGCTAATGAAAGGAGGAAATAGCTAAGGCTTATTAAGGAACTATACCATGTCAGAGTACTGTGCCTGGCACAGAAAATCACTTAACACATATGCTCTCTAAGTGACATGTGAACCCGAGCTAGTGAAAGGAGAAAATAGTTAAGGCTTAGTAAGGAACTATACCATGTCACAGTACTGTGCCTGGCACAGCAAATCACTTACCACATATGTTCTCTAAGTGATTAACTAGAACATGTGAACCCAAGCAAGTAAAAGGAGGAAATAGCTAAGGCTTAGTAAGGAACCGTACCATGTCACAGTACTGTGATGCCACATTCAGGACTCTAGAAAACCTTATGTAACAGAACGGACAAAATAATAAATATGTTCCACAAACATTTTGTACTGAAATGGGCTTCTGCTAAAAGTATTTTCTTTTTTCTCTTCCAATTATTCAAATTATATTTACAATAACGACAGCATGATACTTAGTGAATGTTCTGTGCCTGGCAACATACCCAGGCATTTCACCTACATGAAATCCAATTCCACAGAAAACCTTTACAGTTGTTATAATTATCTTCACTATATATGTATGTATGTGTGTGTGTGTGTGTGTGTGTGTGTATGAGGCTCAAAGATGTTAAGGAACATTCCCAAGGTCATAGGTCATAAAGCTGCCAAGTGGTAGGCAGATTCTAGGCCAGGAAGATCAGGGACCTCTGCCTGAAATAAAAGCCAGTGGCTCCCACTACACAATGAAGCTTGCCTGGCAAGCCACCTCTGGCATCCAGAGATTTTGTTAATATCTCCTACTATGCCTTGGGCATGAACAGAAGTCTTCAAGGTTTTGTGTCTTCATTTCTTGGTTGTCAAACGCTGTTTTAGGCTATGCTGATATGTATTTACATCAGTCAGTAACTCCTCTTTTTTCTTCCTTTGAGTAGTCAGGGACTGGGAGATCAGCTAACTATACTTACTAAACCCGGAGCGAAGTATCCCTGCTGAGTGCCCATCCAGTACACCTATGATTCAGTAATGTGTATATATCAACTATCTGCCCCTCCCCTGACCTCCAGGCAAGTCACGGTGAGGCCACGAGAGCAGGCCTTGCAGTGCCTGAGCTGGCCCTGGAGTTGGGGAAGGCACAGAGCCATTTTTCAGCCCATCCTTTAGCCTGGGAGTCTGTCCAAAAAAACTACATCCTTTACCGTGTTACTTCCTGCCAGCCCCTATAAAACTCAGACCCAGCTTGTCAAGCACTCAGTGTCGAGGAAAAAGCATCACTTCACTCCTCCACACCTCTAGAGAAGATTCTGTGGCTTCCCAGGTGCCATGTCAGCCCAAGGAGCCTCCGGGCTTCCAGCTTTCCCGCTCATGAATGAGTCTGCCTCTCTCCAGACTCAACAAAGGAATCCCATCTAAGCAGATTTCCATCTATTTTTACCCTCTTCTGAACTAAAACTTCATTTTAATGCTTCTTTTTCACAAGACAGGATGGGATTCCCTACATATGCTAAGCAATACTTGTTCTCTTCTTTCTGGCTCAGACTTGAGGTCCTCAGGGAACGTAAGCAGTTTCTGCTTCTGGGTTTAACTTTTCTGTTTCCTCCCTCCCTCCTTGACTGTCCCCCCAATACTTTCCCCTCCATTTTCTGTTTTTCTTTTTTTTTTTTTTTTGAGTCAGTCTCAGATTGTCACCCTCAATAGAGTACTGTGGTGTCACAGCTCACAGCAACCTCAAACTTTTGGGTTCAAGTGATCCTCTTGCCTCAGTCTTCCAAGTAACTATGACTAATAGGCACCAACCACAACACCTGGCTATTTTTAGAGACATGGTCTCACTCTTGCTCAAGCTGATCTTAAACTCCTGAGCTCAGGCAATCCACCCACCTTGGCCTCCCAGAGTGCTAGGATTACAGGCATGAGCCACATTTTCTGCTTTTAATCAACTACTAGCTGAGAAAAGAAGTGATTTTGCTCTTTAGAATTAAAGGCAAAAAGGAGTGTGAGGAGTCACCTCGGGAAAGAAAATGGTTCCCTGAAAGTGGAAACCCCTATGGAAAAGACACTCAACCAGGGTTGAGTGCCATCTCAGTGCCCACAATTCAGAGTGTGCTTTGGTCTCCACATCTCTAGAATAACATTCTAGACAGCAGAGGCTACAGACAGAGAAGATAAGCAGATCACAGTATTTATTTTACTTGTCACCTGCCTTTCCTGCCCCTCCCACACTGCAACATACCCTCTAAGGGAAGGGACTTTCTTCTGTCTTGTTCCCTGCAGAATCCCCAGTGCCTAGAACACCACCTAACAGAAAATCCTGGTGGGATGGCTAACTCAGAATGCGAATGCTAAAGTGCCCCTACCAACTCCCCATTCCATCCATATTTTCAATAAATATTTGTTAAATGAGGAATATAGCTCATTAAAATTCCTCTTCTATAATTAACAGCCACAGTGCAGAATCTTTTACAAACTTTATAGATAGGCTGGAATAAATAATTCAGAAAAGATTTCAGAATAAATTCGGAAAAGAGAATTCCAACAAACTGGCAGCAGGAGAAAGCTGAGATCCTTAAAAAAGAGAAGGAAAGTCTGACACCATCAAAGCAGCAAGTTATGTGTCCTGCCTCCAGGCTCAGCAGCTCTGAGGCAATGACTCAGACCCCTCTGGACACTGTCCCCTTCCCCTCAAAGCCCACTTCCTCTACAGCAGTCAAGTACAAGTACACAGAAAATACCCCCTAGAAAACATAAAATACTACTTTTTCCCTTGTAAAGAGAAAGAAAGGGACTGCTTCTAATTTTCTTTTAAACAACAAAGAACACACATGCAACATGTTCTACTCTGTATCTTCCCCATTCAAAAAAAAGGGGAAAGAGAAACCAAAAAGAGGAATGAAATAGCTAAAACAACAGGAAGAAAAAAATTAAGAAAAATCCAACTCATATTTTTTATTTCTCTATGGGAATTTAAAAGTAAAAGTCTAAATTGTATCATAGTAAAACTAATGTGCAGGATCCAATATGGAAATGAAATATAGATCTATTTTATGATCCAAATACAAGTGATTTCTAGCAAGGTGGTGCCTCCACCAAAAAAAACAGTGAAAACACCGTGGGGGCAAGGTCTTCCTGGGCTGAATTTTGCCCATGTGGCAAGGAAGTGAAAGAACTGAAGGAATGGGCAGAGGACATGCAGCAGTGACCCGTGGACAAAATAACCACAAGATGACAAAGGTAACGCTGATTATACACCAACTGAATTTTAACACTGGGTAATAGGTGAAGCAGATGGAGAAAAACCTTAACACTGAAGTCATGACTATATAATCAAAAACTGTCTGAAACAGAATGAATAGGAGAAAGCACATAAAGAAACTAAGGACAATTTTTAAAGGATATACTTCAAATATCAGGGGGGAAAAGAACATATAATTCTACAAATATAGTGGAACCAACCTGTAAGAAAACCTTGGTTGGGTAGCTAAACCAAAATGTGAATACTGGCTCGGCGCCCGTAGCACAGTGGTTACAGAGCCAGCCACATGCACCAAGGGTGACAGGTTTGAACCAGGCCCGGGCCAGCTAAACATCAATGACAACTGCAACCAAAAAATAGCCAGGCATTGTGGTGGACACCTGTAGTCCCAGCTACTTGGAAGGCTGAGGCAAGAGAACTGCTTAAGCCCGAGGTTGCTGAGGTTGCTATGAGCTGTGACACCATAGCACTCTACTGAGGGTGACACAGTGAAATTCTATCTCAAAAAATAAAAGGTGAAAACTAAGGCATTTTCCCTGGATTTTCAGAAAAGCATTAAAACCTGATTCACTACTTGAATCACATGGCATAATATTAACCAATGACAGAGAAAGCAGAACAATTCAAACTTTTTACAGCCATGTAAAACCCATCAAATCTGAAGGTGTTTTGTTTCTATCTGTGCATACCATTCTAGGCCATGTCTGTGATCTCTGACCCATCGGCAAGACAGTCACCTGCAGTATCTTCCTCACTTTCAGACATGATATGTAACTCAGAGTTTAGGAAGAAAAAGTTAAGTCTAGAATGTACTTCCTACCTCATTCTGTAACTATAAACCTGCCTTTGAAACATTCTGATTCTGGGGAACATACAAAGAAAGGGAATACCCTGGCCTCTGAGGGTCACCTCAGGCACAAGAAACGTGATGCATAACTCATGATAAGAGATGCAACCACCACAGCAGAGCGGTTCTGAATTTAATCAAGTCTGCTGAGCTTTGGAAGGATGGATGAGAATAGGTAGCCAGATGGACAAGATTTGCATTCAAAAAGCTACGCTGAAGACACAGATGAATGTGCCCCAGAATCCTGCCATCAATGATCTGCTGCCTGGTTTAATAAAACCTGAATTAAAACAATCACAAAAACAAAAATGTTTAAACAATCCATTTCATTCGTAAAGCTGAATCAATAATAAGGCGATTAGCCCAGCACAATAGAAGCTGGGTTCTAATTCTCTCCTGTTTCACGTGAGTGCTCCGCTAGCGGCTGCTGCCACATCAGGTCCTGGTCCAGGCCGTGCCGAGGACAGACACCAAGGGAAGGAGACAGGACTGTCTCTCCATGACTGTCTGGTGGCTGCCACTCTACAGTCCTAAGCACAGGTGTGAGGACCTTTTACACACACCAGTGCACATGCTCTCCTACAAAACCAAGCCATTCAGACAGGGGATTAATAGAACAGGACATATATTAGACTGTAATGTTTCAGTGAAGTACGTAAAGTTTGTCATTTATGTTATCTTGATTATTAACAAAAAAAAGAAGAAAAAGCCCAGATTTTGCTGCGATGAATTTTACTGAGGCCCACTCAGGGTTACCAAGATTTCCCGGCCAGTCAACCTTGTAAATCGCGTTCAATAAAATCTGCCGCAAGCCACAGGCGCAGCACTATGGTCCTGGCTCAGCTCCTCTCAAGACCCAGGAAGAAAGAATGAGAGGAAAGGCAGGGAGCAAGTGACTGCTGAGCCTTGTGAATGCTCCATTACATCCACGGTCCTGGCGCTGTCAAGGCCCACTTGTGCACCTTGTGCAACTCAGAGCGGGCCACTTGACCACCACCCAGGAGCTGGGATACGGAGGGCCCGGATGCAGGCTCACTTTCTAGGCCTCCCTGTCCTGGTTCAGTTAGACCTCATGAAGGAGCATTTTCTTCCCACTGTTTGATGGAAGCAGAGCCAGAACCCTAGGTAGATCCCAGGTCCTCAGTAGATCCCTTGGGCTGGAGACTAGGAGGGGGGAAATCCATATTTATTCCCCTGTGTTCCTACACAATCTGCCACATTTGGTGAAAAAGCATTTTTAAGGCAATATTTTTCTCAGCATTCCAAGAAATTCAAAAGCAGTAATATACCCCTAATTTCCACTTTTAAATTCCAGTCAATCAACATATGCTAAAAACAGGAAACATTACTTGTTTGCATGGTGTAATGAACCTGCTCTTTGAGAACAGAAAGTGTTGTCTGCGATGCGCTTTGATTTCAGCGATCAAAAAGGCTTGATTTTGAGCCTCACCTGGTGAGGAGAAGCAGTTTCTTCCATAATTAGAAATGGCCAGGGGAGTTAATTAAGATGTAGCCCTTCGGTGGTTATTGTATCCAATGAAAGGGAACATGCCATTCAGAGAAGGTTTTCAGGCCATGGGGCCCTCCTGAAAACCCCAGGCAAACATCTCTTTCCACATGGTATTTGCAGCTGGTCATCTACATCCTTATGTTGGAAGTTATTGCCAGCTTCCTCCACAAGCAGTCTCTGGCCTTTCTCATCCTGGCAGAATCATTCTGGCAAGAAGGACAGCGCAATAGGAAAGCCAGGAGGAAGGCTGCACTGTCTCCCAGCTTAGTGAGGATGCATCACCAATGGCTGCAGGGGGTGCAAGAGGCCTCTGCCCACCAGCCTGTGCATGCACCACCTCCCTGGGCACATCATGTGGGGCTAAGTGAAGGTCAAGGGGAGCAGAAACGGCTGAGCTTCGGAAGACCCAAGAGAAGCAATCAGACTGCCTGAACGGACCCTTCCAGCAGCTTGAAGATGTGCCTCCTGACCGATTTCCACTCCTCTCTCCCTGTTCATGATCAGGTTGCATCTTTGGAAGAGGCAAACTTCTAAGTACAAGGTGGTATTTCACCCTGGTTTCATCAGCTGCTGTGCCACAGCTCCTTGGGGAGCCCACAGTCCACACCAGGAAACAGCCTCCCTTAACCGGTACCTAGCGGGCACATTGGAGCCTTCCCCGCAGACCATGCAGCTCTCCTCTTGCTGTGCTGGTGCCCTCCAGGTCCACAGAAGCTGGAATGGCTTCTAAGCAGCTGGATTGTAAAATGTGGTGCTAAGGCCCCAGACCTCGGAGTCCCCCAGAGGTAGGCATGTCCCAACCAGACCACTAATGGCCACATGCCCTCGAGCAAGATACTTAACTTCCTTTTATGTCTTACTCAGGTACTACTAGGAGGAAAGACTGCTGGATTTCTACCCACATGCAGGAAAAAAAGGCAAACACAGAGGAAAAGATTACGTGCTCCATGAATTGCCAGTCACAGGGCATAGTACAGTGTTTTTCAAACTACAAATTGGACCTGTTAGGACAGTGGTTCTCAACCTTCCTAATGCCGCGACCCTTTAATACAGTTCCTCATGTTGTGGTGGGTGACCCCCAACCATAAAATTATTTTCATTGCTACTTCATGACTCACATTATTTCCACTTCAAAGTTCTAAGCTTAATACTCAAGGCTCCCTAATTTGTCCCTCAACTTTAATTTATACACATACTACTATTACTATATATCCAAATTTTCCACTTAACCAAACTGACATACTTACTAATGAACCACTCCATCAGCAGTCAGCAAACTCTCCACAGAGGGTCAGGAAGTATATATTTTATGCTTTGTAGATCATGCAATTTTCACAGCAACTATTCAACTGTGCATTGTAAAAAAAGTAGGTGCAGACCATATGTAAATGCTTAGGTGTGGCTTTTTTCAAACTTTATTTATAAAAACAAGCATGCAGCAGCATAGCTTGCCCTAGCCCAGACTGATTTCACTTCAGAGAGTTGCGCACACTGGCCACTTGCCTGGAAGACTTCTTTCCCCCGTTCCATGTGTGCACTTGTGCTCTTTTCTGCTTTAACCCAACTCCCATCTAGTGCCTTGCTCAGAGGACCCAGGACGACACCCCCTTCCTTTACATGCAGTGCTTATCCAAACAGCTCGGCTGACACTTAGCCTCTGCTACCCAGAACTGTTAATTACCTCTGAAAATGAGCACCGTCCCTCCAACCACCACCGCAGGCCCTTGAAGAGCAACAAGCCCTGACTTAAGAGTTCCGCACAGCCCCAAAACAGGACACGGCCCTACATGACAGGAGTGACATTCTCCATCCGTCATGCAGGCCAAGTGACACTTTTAGTCCACTGTTATATATCCAGGGATATCCACTGTCCTATTGTTTTACTCGGACTGTTAAACCAGTATTCAAAATGTAGCAATGAATCTAAGCTCTTCAAAATTATTTCATGCATATTCTCATATGTATTATCATCCTAAATCATAAAGCCAAGTTTGCTTTCCAGAGAAACACACTTCTTATGAGTAAAAAGGTAATTAACTTCATTTATTGAAATTGACTTTATTAAAAGTTCTGTACCTTAAAAGACACAATTCTTATCAAGTTTATGCTAGTAACCTACTGCTTTTTCCATTCAGAAGTCCAATTTCTAAACTAAAGTCATAGTAATAGAGCACTAAAATTAAGCAAATAAGAAGCAGACGAAGTGCAGATACAGAGAAAAAGAAACTCAGTACTACTCTGAAAGGCTACAAACTTAACATCTGGGAGGGCTCTTGTTCCTCTTGTAACTGCTCCTTTCAAGTCATTTCAAAGAAGACTACTTTTGCTTCTTTTCTAACAATAGCTTAAAAGCCAACTTGTTCTCAGCTTACGATGGCTCCATTCTGCAACATGATAAAATAAGGCAGTATTCAGAAGGCAGAGGCCAAAACACCTGTCAGTGCTGCAGAATCTCCCCCACCCTCATACCACATGTGGCCCCATTGCAGCTCCTTACGGGACTACTCTGCCTTTATCTTGAGCAAATGAGATCTCGCAGGGGAGTGCTGCTAATAATATGGAATGAATGCTGAATTGGCAATCACAATACTTGCAGCTGGAGAAATAAATCCATATCAATATAATGGGAATAAGAGCACCCATCCTTAAACAACTTCACAGGAACACAGCTGAAACAAAATGATGTGTGAAAACCCATGCCTTAAAAGAGCAATGCCATGTGAAAATCTAGACGTATTTCAGCTTAATTTATAAGTTAAACTAGCTCTCTCACAGCATAATTAGCAAGCATTACTAACAAAGGCATGTGATTCTTATCAGAAGTAAAGATAATAAGGACTAGAGTCCCAGGGTGTGCAATTATCTGTCATTCTATGTGGGAATCTGCTTCAGGCTACATCATTTCTGCTGCCCAGAATCTCTCTATCTTTCCAGGAGCCGTTTTGAAGTCTCTTCTCTCCCCACAGGTGATGACCACTCCCAGAGCTATGCTGTGAGCTGCCACTGGTAAAAGCTACACTCCAAAAATGCAAAGGTTGCTCTGCAGATAAGTAGAGAATAGTCCTCCAAGGAAGCAAGGGTCTAGAGTGGAGGCGGGTAATCCAGCCCAGGCTGCTTCTGTAAGAAAAGCTGAATTCCAGCAGCCAGGCCTGTTCTTCCACATCATGCTTCTGAGGCACAACAGCAAGGCTCAGCATGAGACAGACCAAGTGGCCCTTTCCAGAAAAACTCTGCCAGCCTCTGCTCCAGAACTAAGGAAAAGGACAAGATTGGGCAAATATGTTTGGGGATCATCTGGGTATTTGGAGTACAGATGTACTTCCCCTGGAAAAATAAGAATGTCTGTGATAAACTGATTTTTCAGAGGTGTGGAGAAGGGACCATCAGAACCAACATCAGATGCTTCTGGAACAGTCCCCTCTCTTTTCACTCCCATGTCTCACACAAAGCTGCCCTCTCCTAAGTAAAGAGGCACTCACTATGTTAGTTCTTACAAACTTCTAGTAAGAAATGCCATGAGAAACAGGAAATAATTACATATAGTTTTTTCAAAATAGTTGGTTTAAAAAGAAACAACAGTGTTCCATTTTTTTCATCCATGTATAGAATATAGGGATATATTATTTCAGACTCTCTTACCCTGCCATGCTAATTATCTCAAAAAATTTCTAACATCCTAAAGTAAAAAAGTCATTTATATAATCCAAACGATGTATTTTTAAATGCATGCACTTTGCTCACATGAAAAATTTTTTTGTCCTTCTCACTTTATTTTGCGCACAATTTTAACAACATACATGATAGGCAGGTGCAGTGGCTCATGCCTATAATCCTAGCACTCTGGGAGGTCAAGGCTCAGGAGTTCGAGACCAGCCTGGGCAAGAGCCAGACCCTGTCTTTAAAAACTAGCCAGGCCTTGTGGTGGGCATCTGTAGTACCAGCTACTCGGGAGTTTGAGGCAAGAGAATCGCTTGAGCCCAAGAGTTTGAGGCTGCTGTGAGCTAGGATGCCACAGCATTCTACCCAGGGCAAAAAAGTCAGACTCTTGTCTCAAGGGAAAAAAAAAAACAAAAAAACCATACATGGAATATGTGTCTGTCTGTTTTGTGTATGGCAGTAGTTGCTAAAGTCCTAATGGGGCTCATTAAAGAAACGCATAAAGGAAGGTACATTTATCCTCATTTTACAAATGAAAGCTGAGGCTTACATAGGTGAAAGTATACAAGGTCACCAGCCATAATGGTAGAAAAACTGGGACTTGAACTCAAGTTTGTTGGACTCCAAAGGAGTAAAAAACTTCACTACCATTACAAAATGTTTATGAGAAGGTATTAAGTGGTGGTGGTGGGGGGTTTAAAACAGGGGGTGGGGAGGAATCTACAAATACAGGATGATCTTAAGCATCTAAAAGAATATGAAAAGGAATAAACTGGAAGAAAATACACAAAACATTAGAAGTAATAATGTGAGGGATGGAATTATAAGTGAATTATTTTCTTCTTTGCATTTGTATCCAATTTCTCAAATTCCCATGGTAAGCATTTACTATTGCTATAAACAGGAACAAATATAATTTTTAAAAGCAATGTTCTTAGGAGTGTAGCCTTTCAGGCCAATTAAAGGTCACAGCAAAAACTCACTAAGGGCTACAGATTGCTCTGTATTTCAGCACACTTAAATGATGAATCAAGGAGATTGTGAATTAAAAATCCTAAGCCCCTCCCCCCGAATGAATAGATCTCCCCCTCTTGGCCAAAGGGACCCCAGAAAAACCTGAAAACAGAGTTCCAGCCATAGGAGAAGGGAAGCCAGATGTGCCTTGTCATGCCCACTTCTGCAGTTACTCTTTGTAACATAAGATACTAAATCATTAACAGGACTCAAGGCCTTGTAAAACAAAGCAAAGATTGACCCATGTCTGCAGTCATAAACTTAATTAGCAGATCACTTGAGTCCACCTATATACCCCCCCCCAAAATGTCCCACATCTGGGGGCTAAACCAATGCTCACCTTCCATGTATTCATTTATGATTTTTTTTTTTTTGAGACAGAGCCTCAAGCTGTCACCCTGGATAGAGTGCCGTGCCATCACAGCTCACAGCAACCTCCAATTCCTGGGCTCAAGCGAGTCTCCTGCCTCCACCTCCCAAGTAGCTGGGACTACAGGCACCTGCCACAACGCCCGGCCATTTTTTGGTCGCAACCATCATTGTTGTTTGGCAGGCCCGGGCTGGATTCGAACCCGCCAGCTCAGGTGTACGCGGCTGGCGCCTTAGCCTGTTGAGCCACAGGCACCAAGCCTTTATTTATGATTTTATGTGTAATTTACAAAACCAAACCCTAACCTGGCAGCCTTGGGCACATTTTCTTAGGACCTCTTGAGGCCATGTACTTCAGGCCATCAGTAACACACATTAGGCTCAGAATAACACTCTTTCAATTACTTTATAGAGTTTGGGTTTTTCTTTCCTGTAACAACTTGAATTTTGTTTAAAAGATTCTGCACTCGGCTCCGTGCCTGTGGCTCAAGTGGCTAAGGCGCCAGCCACATACACCTGAGCTGGGAGGTTCGAATCCAGCCCGGGCCCGCCAAACAACAATGATGGCTGCAACCAAAAAAATTGCCGGGCGTTGTGGCGGGCGCCTGTAGTCCCAGCTACTTGGGAAGTGGAGGCAGGAAAATCGCTTGAGCCCAGGAGTTAGAGGTTGCTGTGAGCTGTGATGCCACAGTATTCTACTCAGGGTGACAGCTTGAGGCTCTGTCTTTAAAAAAAAAGATTCTGCACTGGGCTAGGAGCAGTGGCTCACACTTGTAATCCTAGCACTCTGGGAGGCCAAGGCAGGAGCAATTGTTTGAGCTAAGGTGGTATGGCATTGTGGTTTTAATTTGAATTTCCCTGATTAGTGATATTGAGCAATTTTTCATGTTTATTGGTCATTTATCTTCTTTTGAAAAACGTCTGTGTTGTCTTTTGTGCACTTTTTAATGGCGTTTTTTCCTGCTGATTTGCTGAGTTCTTTGTAGATTCTGGTTATTAGCCCTGTATTGAATTTATGCCTTGTCAATATTTTCTTCCATTCTGTAGGTTGTCTATTTGCTCTGTTGATTATTTCCCTAGGTGTTCAGAAGCTTTTAATTTAATCAAGTCCCATTTCTTTTTGTGCTTGCTGTGATTGCCATTGGGGTCATCTTTATAAATTCTTTGCGTAGACTGACAGCTAGAAGACTTTCTCCAACATTTTCTTCTAGAATTCTTATGGTTTCATGCCTTACATTTAAGTCTTTTATCCATCTTGAATCAACTTTTTGAGTAGTGAGAGATAATGAATCCTGTTTCCATCTTCTGCACATGGCGATCCAATTTTCCAGCACCATCTACTGAAAGTGGCTCCTTTTCCCCACTATATGTTGTTGTCTGCTTTGTCAAAGATCGAAGTTAGATGCAAGTAGATGGTTTTACATTTGGGTTCTCTGTTCTGTTCCATTGGTCTATGTCTCTATTTGGGGGCCAACATCATGCTGTTTGGGTTACTATAGCCTTAGAACAGAGTTTAAAGTCTAATAATGTGATTTGTTCTTCTTGCTTAAGATTGCTTTGACTATTCAGGCTTTTTTCTGGCTATGAACAAAGAATAGAATTTTTTTTATAGATGTGTGAAATATGATGTTGGTATTCTGATGGGGACTACACTGAATCTGTAAATCACTTTAGGTAGTATGGAAAACACTAGATGCTGCCGTGGCTGCAGAGAGAAAGGAATACTTATACAATGTTGGTGGGATTGCAAATGAGTATAACCTCTATGGAAAACTGTATGGGGATTCCTCACAGAACTAAAGGTAGACCTACTATTTGATCCAGCAATCCCACTATTGGGTATTTATGAAAAGGAAAGGAAGTCATTTTATCAAAAAGATACCTGCACTTGAATGTTTATTACAGTACAATTCATAATGGCAAAGATGTGGAATCACCCAAGTGCACATCAATTCATGAGTGGATTAACAAAATGTGGCATATGTATACTGTGGAATGCCACTGAACCATAACCCATGCAACCAAAAACATGTGTACCCCTGTAAAGTTTTGAAATAATTTTTTAAAGAAGGGGTGAAAAAAAAAAGATTCCAGAAGCCCAGCTTCCAAGATACAGTTGGGGGAACCCCTCTCTCAGTGTGGTAGGCTACTCCCAGGGTTCACATGACAAATACCCTTTATTTATCCCTGACAGATTTCTTCTTCCTGTTTATGGCTGGGGGAAAGAGGGTGAAATGCAGGCACCTCCAGCAAGGGAAAGCCAAATAAGGATAGCTTGAGGTGACTCAGACTTCCCTGGTCAGAGAGAACACACAGGCCACTTCCTCTCCCAGGATGATGGAGGAGGGCTATTTTTCTGTATTGCCGCCATTAAATACAACTAAAATCCCTGGACATTACATATAAAACAAACATGATGACTCTGAAAGGTGGAAAGAAAAAGGGGGACAAGGACCCCTGGTGACTTCCTTGGGTTTTCTTTTTGCCTCATTTATCTCAGATTGGAGCTGAAGTAGCAGACAACCTGAAAATACAAACAGGTGCAACTGCTCTCTCTGCTGAAGGAACAGAAAGGGGCTGATCTAGCAAGACAAAATTTTTAAACAATAATGTTCTATTCAAGATAGGGACCAAACACAAGAATGTGGCCCCAGCCTCACCCATACTAAGTACAGCCCCATGCACGTGGGGCCTAAACTTCTGTCCTTCCTTAAGCGGTAATGAGATTTCCCAACACTCTGCCAGGGTATGGTCCAAAAAGGCCAAGTAGGCAGCTGGGACCTTCATCCTCCACTGGCCAGCGATGAACAACCCCAACCCCACCACACTATCCATACAGACTATGTGGGGAGGGTGGGACTACCCACTTACCACAACAAAGAAGCCCACCCACCGTCTGAATGCTAACTGAGGCTAAGTAGGGAACCCATACTTCTGTCTCCAACTGGCAGTAAAAGGCAGTGTCCCTCCATCTGCCAGAGCGGATGTCGTAAGTCAACTAAAACAGAAAGTTTAAATAAGATCCGGCATCTCATAACATCATTAGAAAATGACCATGTTTCAATGGAAAAAAAAAAATCACTTGTCATACCAAGAAGAGGGAAGATCTCAAACTGAATTAAATGAAGACAATATATGCCAGCATCAAGATGACAGCGATGTTAAAATTATCTGGCAGATTTTAAAGCAGCTGTGATAAAATTCTTCAACGAGCAATTATGAACACACTTAAAACAAATGAAAAAATAGCAGCAAGGGAAAAGTCTCAGCAAAGAAAAGGTACTACATATAAATAAGAACCAAATGGAAATGTCAGAATTAAAAAACATAACATAGGCTGGGCGCAGTGGCTCATGCCTAGAATCCTAGCACTCTGGGTGTCTGAGACAGGAAGGCTCACTTGAGCTCAAGAGTTGGAGACCAGCCTGAGCAAGAGCAAGATCCCATCTCCACTAAAAATAGAAAAATTAGCCAGGTGCCATGGAATGTGTCTGTAGTTCCAGCTACTTAGGAGGCTGAGGTAAGAGGACTGCTTGAGCCTAGGAGTTTGAGGTTACTGTGAGGTAGGTAGGCTGAGGCCATGGCACTCTAGCCCAGGCAACAAAGCAAGACTCTGTCTCCAAAAAATAAAAAATAAAAGGAATAAAATAAAAATAACAACATAAGTAAAAAGCTCAGTAGATTGGCTCAATAGCAAAATGGAGGGGATCAGTGACTTGAAAGAAACAATGAAAGAAATTACCCACACTCAACAACAGAGAAAAACAGACTAGAATTAAAACAAATGAATAGAGGCAAAGGGACTTGTGGGACTATGACAAAAAAAGTAAACATTCCTATCATCAGTCTTCCAAGGGAAAAAAGATAGAAAGCAGGGCTTTTGAAAAGTATATGAAAAAATAATGGCTGAAAAGTTCCCAAATTTGGCAAGAAACATAAACCTATAGATTCAAAAACTAAGTAAATCTCAAATAGAATAAATCCAAGGAAATCCACATCAGTACCCATCATAGTTAAACTAAAATCTAAAGACAGAAAAATTCTTAAATTTCCCCCTACAGGGGAAAATATATTTGAATACCAACAGATCATTCATCGGAAAGCACCAAGGCCTGAGGAACGTGGCAAGATGCTTTTCAGAGGTTAGAAGAAAACTGTCACCAGGAGTCCCATAGCTACCAAAAATATCCTTCAGGAATGAAGAGGAAATCAAGATATTCTCATTAAACTAAGACAATCTTTCACCAGCAGATCCAAAAGAATGACTAATGGAAGCTTTTTAAACAGAAAGGAAGTGATAGAAGGAACCAAACTGGGGAGGGAGGGAGGGAGATGGTGTGCAAAACAATGGGGAAATAAAAATGCTTTCCACCTCCTCTTGAATTTTCTGAATTATATCTGACAGCTGAAGCAAAAAGTTTAACACTGTCTGATGGGGTTCTTAGGTAGGGGAAATATTTAAGACAATTACATTGTTCCCACATAAACCAAACAACCTGTTATGGACAGAGACATTTACTGAATTACAATGAATGACTGGAAACAACTTAAATGTCTATTGACCAGGGGACTGAGTTAAATAAAAGATGATACAGCCATACAGTAGAATATCACATAACTATTAAAAAGGTTAGAAATTTACATACAAGATACAAAGAGAACCCTTAAGACATGTCGTGTAGATGATAAGTACATACTGCACGCCACCATTTGTATAAAGATAAACATGCATTTATATCTGCACTTTACAAATGCAGAGACTTCCCTGGAGAAACACATGGAAGCTGGTAAGAGAGTTTGCTTCCAAGCAGACAGCTGGCACCTGGGGGCCAGAGGAGGCTATGAGGGAAAGGGGACAAGTTTCTCCGTATATTGTTGTCATTCCTTTCCATTTTTAATCTAATTTTAAAACGTTTTAAAGGAAAGTGAAAAATTCCCAACCTGAAGATAAGACTTGGAAGGATTGGGCGGCACCTGTGGCTCAGTGGGTAGGGCGCCAGACCCATATAACGAGGGTGGCAGGTTTGAACCCGGCCCCGGCCAAACTGCAACAGAAAAATAGCCAGGTGCTGTGCTGGGCGCCTGTAGTCCCAGCTACTTGGGAGGCTAAGGCAAGAGAATTGCCTAGGCCCAGGAGTTGGAGGTTGCTGTGAGCTGTGTGATGCCACAGCACTCTACTGAGGGCAATAAAGTGAAACTCTGTCTCTACAAAAAAAAAAAAAAAAAAGACTTGGAAGGATTGAGCTAAAGCTCAGTGCTTCAGTAACAGTGAGGTGGTTCACACTTACTTAAACATGGCTATAGACTTTATGACATCCTTGAGATAAGCCTATTCTCACTATATTCATATTAGCTGCATTTAAAGGATATTTTTAATAGTGAAACAATAATTAAATAGAAAAGCTTTCTATTAATCTTGACCCTAAGGCCTCAGCTAGGGAAAGGTATGATTTCAAATCATCAGGCCTTTGCCTGAAGACACAAGGCAAATATGATAGACCCTATGTATTTTGGCCTTTCAGACCCAGTTCCATAAAGTGATGCCAAATACAAAACTTAGAAATGAATATTACAGATCACAAACCTGTAATTAGGTCACCAGTAGGAAAGGAGTGAACAGGATGAAGATTAACTCATTTTAAGCTTTCTGAAATTTCCATTTTCATCACATGGAAAGAAATCAAAGCCAGCACTAGTTCTAAAAAGGTAACATTTATCCCAGGAACTCAAAAACAAGCGGAGGAACAGCACATGTGGGTAAGAGGACAGGGCGTCCTTCCACTGCACACTGTGACAGAGCCAGCCTCAGGAACATGTGACCATCTCGGCACTCCAAGCCATGGGATGCGGGCATAAGGGCTGCTACTCAGTCAGCTCAGCCGAAATGGGTCCCTTCATGGTTACCATCAGAGACAAAATGGAAACCCTTCAGCCAAGTGCAGAGATAAAGCAAGCAACGACAGCTACAGAAAACCCAATACCAGACTCGGGAGGAAGAGCTGAGGAGGGCTGGCTCTGATAAAAGAGGGCGGGAATCACTTTATGCCCCCAATACAGTCCTCCTCGATACCTGCTGAGGGTTGGGGACATGTAAGCACCAGCCAACCACACACACCTCTGCCTTATTGATTCTGCAATAAGGCTCAGTGACTCCACACTTCCCTCCAGCCGGTTCTCCTGCCCAGTGAGGCTGACCCAGCCCCTGCCCCTCTCCAGCTCCCCTCTCTGAAACGGAATTCCTTCACTATCCACATGGGATCTTTTCGCAACCCAGCTTCTACCTTCCTTACTTCCTGGAACTCCACCCCACCCATAACAAATTTTCTTCTTCAGAACTGCAGGAAGAGCTAATCATCATCACTCCTACCATTGTAATCAGGAGAACTTAAAATATCTTACCCCATCATCATGTGCCAGGTGTTATCTCATGTAATTGTCCCCCAAATCTAGAGTTTGATAGCCTCTAGTAGACTGAGGAAACTGAGGCTCAGAGGGACTTAGCAAGGGCATCTAAGCACAAGTCCACTAACCCCTAAATGCAGAAGCCTCTCACCCTACCAACAGTCCTCAAAGTACATAAGTGAAATAGCCTAAAGGACAAAAGTAGATAAGAAACTCAAGAAGGGCACAGAGATGCGATGGCAACTTGACCACGCCATGTTTTACGCATGTATCTTTAAAATAAATGTAAGTATTGTTGTCAATGTGCACAAAAATCTTTCCTGCTTGGCGCCTGTAGCTCAGTGGGTAGGGCGCCAACCACATACACTGGGGCTGGTGGGTTCGAACCTGGCCTGGGCCTGCTAAACCAATGACAACTACAACAAAAAAATAGCCAGGTGCTGTGGTGGGCGCCTGTAGTCCCAGCTACCTGGGAGACAAGAGAAACATTTAAGCCCAGGAGTTTGAGGTTGCTGTGAGCTATGATGTCACAGCTCTCTATCGAGGGCAACAGTGAGACTGTCTCAAAAATAATAATAATAATAATCTTTCCTATTACTTATCCTCAGATAGAACCAATCCTCCATGCAGATGGGCCAGTGGGCCACACTGTCCCCCAACCCCCCAGGGATATAGGGCAGGTTTATTCTACACATTGGGCTCAATCCCTATCCCTTTCTGTATATTCTGTCTTATTTCACCTTCACGTAAGCCAGTAAACTGGCAGAATGGGTAGTTATTTTCACAACTGTACAGATAAGGAAAGTAATGACCAGGGAGGTAAGTGCCTTATCCTGTGGCTTCAGAAGGGCCTGGCGGGGGTAGGGACAGGATGTCTGACTCCCAGTCTCCTACTCTGTTTCCCTCCTCCATTCACTGGCCCCAGCAAACCCTGGGCCCTGCTATCTCTTAGGCTGATGAACGTGCATCTGTGCTGTCTCATCTCATTTCCCCCAGGAAGATACAGATTCTGCAGGGCAGGAAAGTTATGTGTCCCCATCTGCCTCCCTCCCTCAGGCTCTCCCCCACCAGCTCACCACCCTGCAGCACTTGGCATGGACACTTCTGTTCATTTTATAGTTTAAAATCAAGTAAAAAGCAGGTAAGAAGCAGAAGATAGCACATTAAGGAGCAGAAAGGAAGAGTAAGGGGCACAAAGGGAAGAAAGGGGAGAAACACAGATCCAAGATGCCTGAGATAGCAGAAAGGTTGGACCCAAGCAGCAGCCACAGCTGAGAACTTGCCTCGGCTTGAATGAAAAGTGCGATCATTCTCAGAACTGTGATATGATAAAGGCAGATGGGAAGAGTCATTCTGAAACACCTATGTACTGATTTCATTCAAAGCATCCCTGGGGAGAAGACATTCTTGTTCTTAAAATAACCTTCCCCCTCAAAAAAAAGGTACCTGACAAGGGCCACATAAGAGGAAAGTGTAGTTACACTCAGAGACAATAAAGTTCAAAACTGATCATTTGCCCTCCGAGGACTTCTTTTGGACACCATTCGCTAAATCATGCAAAAGCCTCAAAACTGTAAAAGCATTTATGAGTATTTTTAGTCCCACAAGAGGGAACAAGACAGAACTGTCCAATCAACAGCCAGTCTCCTTCCCTAGGAGGACATGCTACTCCACAATGTCCCCGCTGGGCCCTCTCCAAAGGGTGATAACTAATTCATGAGGATAAAACATTACACAGTCATCACTTTCCCCTGAACCTGTTACACACAAATCCCCATTTCAGACGGATGGAGACAACATAATAACTCATGGCACTGGGCCAGTCTTAGAGCCTTTGTGGCAAACCAAACCCATCACGAGTGCCTGTGTCAGAATCACATTAGCAATGTAGGTTGCGCCCGCCTTCAGGCTACATGCCACTTTTTTAAAAATACCCTAAAGAGAATGAATTAATAGATTATTTTATAGCAAAGAAAATTCACAGGCAGTCTCGTTTCCTTTCTCTCTGTGTCACACACAAGAACGTGACGATGAATGATAGAGAGCACTCACGTTCACATCCAAGGAAATACTGCCAGTGCTAGTCAATTCTTATGGTAAAGGCGTCACTTTCAAAAACAATGATTTCTTGAGACAGTGGAACCAAGATTAATATGTGTATTGTATATTGGAAAATCTGTGTTTCCAACTTTTTATCCATAATAGTTAAAGTATCTACTTAATTATTCTACTTTGGAACACTGAACATCATCGTCCACATCTTTTCACAGATGTGGTGTACCATCTGACAAGAACCTGGCAAATAATTACACTGATGTGAGACCTTACGGCATTAAAGGCTGGAAAAGAAGCCCCCCAAAGTTCTTTAAGTAAATAAAAATTAAAAGGCTGCAAAAAGCTGTAAAGTTGAAAAATGTAAAAGCTAAGAAAAGATTACAAAGGAAAAATTTTTTATTTCATTCAAAAGTTTTTACAATAGAAGGAGGGGGAGAGATTCAGGGAAAAATAAGCCACTCTGGATCACATGCGGTATATGAAAGAAGTGTTAACTGCACATCCATGCACATCTGAATCCTCACTCAGCTGGTAAGACCAATGTGGTAATGTTGATGCTAAATGCAAGTCAGACCAGTCCAGTCCGAAATATTTAATAATGTTTTACCACATTCCAGATACATTAAGAATCAAATAAAAAGGTGCTGACAAAAAAGACAAATAAATAACACACTGAGTCCTGAAGTAAATTGCCTACACAGAAGGCCACTCAAGGCCAGGCTGTGGCCCTCTGTGAGCACCAGATTTCTCAGCTGTGAAACTAGGGGATTAAACTAGATGTTCTCTTAAGGTTTCCTGTCTGTTTTAAAATTACACAAGGTGAAGAAATCTCCATAATGAGGAGACAAAACATTTATTGGAGTACTTGTCCTTTCCTATGCTGTGCAATGGACAGATTAGCCTTGTGTTCTAATAACGGATTCTTCTTAGAAAGTTATTTTTCAGAAAATGTGTTAATTTACAAACTTAACCATAATTAAATTTATGAAATGCAAAATGTGCCCTTGTTTTTCTTTTCATATTAAAGAGATTTTTATTTTGTGATCCTAAGGTTTCACCGGAAGGAACAGATTATTTCTCTCAATAGATGACATATATATGTATACATATCCTTTACTAGGTATTTTATTAGAAACAGATAATACTAAACATAGTATTACAAAAATCAAAATATTTTGTATCAAAATAATCAAACAAAAATATCATAATCTTATGTCCGAAGTCCAATGTAGTCTATTCAGTTACTTTTAAATCAAGTGATATGAAAATTACATAATGATCTGACTGCATTCCAAAGCTTCAGTCAAAGGTAAAACAGAAATCTTATTTATTTACTTACAAAATTTAGAGAATTCCCATTTATGTATCAGACACTCTTAGCTTCTTTCACATAATCTCATTTAATCATCCCAACAGGTTTCTAAGGTAGCTATTATTATTCTCATTTAATGAATCAGGAAACAGAAGCAGAGAAAAATTAAAATATCTTCCCAAAGTAAAACAGTAAGTAATAGAGCCAGGATTACAACACAGTTCATCTGGCTCAACTCCAGTGCTCCTTCTCCTGCACTCAGATAATCAGTGCTATATTAATAAAATGTGCCACATGACTCGCACTTTCATATTACTGATACACCAAGAAGATTCTCTCCATAATATGAGCTCCCTGTTTGTCCCCCTGCCCTTCCTCATGGGAGAAAATAGGCCATAATTTTTTCCAAGACACCGCACTGTCTTATACACCTCAATACCAACAAATACATGATGTAGATACTTCTGTCTCCATTTTACTGATGAGAAAACAGATGATCCTAAATGGGAGACTAGGTAACCAATGTAAGGCCACACCTGTAAATGGTGGAACCAGGGCTCTAACCCAGCCTATCAGCGCCTACATTTGGAACTTTATACTCAGGATGCTTCTCTCTTCTCCAACAAAATAAGCATGGCTTTACTGAATTCTGCAGTAAGAACACAAGTCAAAACTCAAAAAATGACAGTTTGGTTATCTTGCGATTTTTTTTTGAGGTGAAGTTTAAGTTTTTGTGTGAGTAGTACTATTATACCTATCTTGAGTGTCTTGCTTGTACTGTATCACATCATACCTTTGTTTAATTCTTAATAAACTATTTACTTGTTAAAAAAAAAAGAAAAAAAAAACAATTACAACATTAGTTTCTAAAGTACTTGCCACCCAAGTCAGAGAGAATGCAAAGGATAGAGTGACAGATGACTGCAGCTACAACTTACCATCTATTTCTCTGGCTCGGCTCCCCAGAGCTCAGTGGTCAGGGTACCAGCCACGTACACTGAGGTAGACATGCTCAAACCTGGCCTGGGCCTGTCAAATAACAATGACAACTACAACAAAAAAATAGCCAGGCACTGTGGTGGATGCCTGTAGTCCCAGTCTAACTCTTGAGAGTTAGAGGTTGCTGTGAGCTGTGATGCCACAGCACTCTACTGAGGGCAACACAGAAAGACTTTGTCTCAAAAAAAAAAAACCTCTATTTCTCTCTTCCCCCACCCCAAACTCATATGCGCACGCGCACACACACACACACACACAGTACACAGGAATAGTAAGTGAGGGGTGCTGCTAAGTACAAGCAATTTCATTTCCAAGATCAAACACGGGAGAGAAAAGTTAGTATTACCGTTTTTAAAGAACAGTAAGGGAACAATTCAAATAGCTTAGTTTATATACATATTCATCAGAAAGTTTATGACCAAAGACTAAGTATTACGTTTTTTAAAATGCTGTACACATAACTTCTTTTAGAAATACTCCTACTACATAATTTTATGTTTACCTACATAATTATGCTAGTGTAATGATGTAAGTTGTGCTTATGGGCAAAGAAATGCTTTTTCTTTTTAAATTCTGTTAAACTTCAATTAAACATCATCCTCCATTCTGATGGACATTCAGATAACAGTTTAAACTTCATAAATTTTCTCCCTTCATTCTTTGTGAAGTAGTTACTACTCTGCACTAAGGTTACTAACATGTGGACCATCCATTTCCTAAAAAGAAAAATTCCTGTGCCATTCAAATGGTTATCTCCTAATTTGTCTATTTGGTAACTTTTTTTTTTTTTCTTTTGAGACAGAGCCTCAAGCTGTCACCCTGGACAGAGTGCTGTGGCATCACAGCTCACAGCAACCTCCAATTCCTGGACTCAAGTGAGTCTCCTGCCTACACCTCTCAAGTAGCTGGGACTAGAGGCGCCCTCCACAACGCCCGGGCATTTTTTGGTTGCAGCCGTCATTGTTGTTTGGCAGGCCAGGGCTGGATTTGAACCCGCCAGCTCAGGTGTACGTGGCTGGCACCTTAGCCCGTTGAGCCACAGGCGCCGAGCCTCAAATAGAAATCTTAAATCCTGTTTCCTTATTTTAAGCTACATAGAGGCAGGTAAATAGAG
>CAUYRH010063388.1:0-28859 GCA_963574655.1 Perodicticus potto | reverse complement strand
GCTCTCTGCTCAGGGGTTTATATAGTCCCAGGGAGTTGTTTTGCCGGAACTTCTTAGGGGTGGGTCTTCGTCAGTTACAGCCAGCTGTCCAATGAAGACCTGGGCCCTGGAAACTGATATGATATTGACCAGTCAGATGTGCACCAGGAGCAGACAGCAAGGCGCCAGTGTCTTCCACACAGGTGTCCGGCCCTTCCGCAAGCTGGTTTCTCCATCCGCCACAGCATCAGTGCCACCAGGGCCAAGGCAGCGGTTGTAGAGCTGCCTTGTCCTGCATCAGTTGCTTAAGTGATATCAGCTCTGCAGAAGCTACCACCAGTTTTGTCACTGCAGTTGTAGCTTTAAGGCAATTTAGATACAGTCAGGTGACCAAGACTAACCAAGCACTACAATAAGCAGTGTGCCAAGCTTACCACCATGTTCCTGTTGAGCATTTCCAAGGCCTGGTTATTCCTTTCATGTACATGCAGGATAGAAGGTTTTGAATCATTAGAGAATACTAAAGCCGAAGCAGGTGGATCACTTCAGCTCAGGAGTTTAAGTCGGGCCTGAACAAGAGAGAGAACTGGTCTCTACTGAAAAAAAATAGAAAACTAGCCAGTCATTGTGGAAAGTTCCTGTAGTCTCAGCTACTCAGGAGGCTGAGGCAAGAGGATCAATCACTTGAGCCCATGAGTCTGAGGCTGCTGTGAGCTATGATGCCACAGTACTCTACCCAGAGTGATACTAGTCTCAAAAATAAATAAATAAATAAATAAATAAATAAATAAATAAATAAATAAAAGATGGAGTCACCTTCTTGCAGTGATTGCCATTTCCTACAACTGCTATCAGTTACATTTAAAACTAAGGCCCTTGTTGACAGTGACCTGTAAATCACTGTGAACAAAGTTATATGCCTTGCTGAGACACAAAGGAGCTGTTGGTACCAAAAAGCCAAAGAAACCAAGGTGCTTGCTTAAGTTATTCACCCCTTCTGGGACTGTAAGGAAGACAGGAAGACAGTGGCCTCTAACAATATCCTGCTATCTTTTTCCTTTGGGTCCCCTTTCATGGTTGCTAGAATTATTAAAAAGCAAATTTCCAAAAACTTTATTGAAAGATTGGATTGACTTTCATTCATGATTCATGAACCAGGCAGCATCCTATCTAGAAAGTGGGCATAATAGTACAGGTTTTTGTACTATAGCTTGAAAAGGAGCAAAAAATAATAATAATACCCTCCAAGAGTAGACTGATTAACATCAGGATGCTTTCCTTCTAAGGGTTAAAGCAGAGAGGACTTTCTTATCATGCTGGCTCAGGTTGACTGGGCCTTTTCTGATTGGTCACTGTGAATCTCCTGTTTTTAGGAAAAACTAGCCTGTTTAGGGCGTATAGTATTTCTTTTTAGTTTGACCATATTTAGTTTTAGTTTGATTACATAGTACTTAGCACAAGTGACTACATTTTGGTTTTGTCTGTTGGGGCCTAGTGCAGGAGATCAGTCCAAAACAATGGCTTCCTAGAAATTAGATTTAACAGCCTCCAAACTATAACTTGGAAAAAAAAAAGAAAGAAAGAAAGTAAAGAAATAAGGAAAAAAAAAAAAAGCCCTGCCCTACCACAAGTGGTGCCTAAGGGATCCTTTAGGAAAGGGGGAAGGCTAGCAGAAAATGAAAAGGGAGGCCTGGGGTATGGTGGGAAGGAATGTAGATATTATTGTCCACATATAACAATAATTATATAAAAGTATGATAACAAACACCCTTGAAATTACCACCTAAGATAAAAACTATAATCTTAATGATTTTAACAAAATGAGTGTATTTCCCTCCATAATCCATGATGGATTAAGCTTAATAGCATATAATAAAACAAGGTAATCATAACTTTAAAAAATATTATTACACCTCTCACGTAAAAGAAGTCTGGAAGTAGGAGGTGCCATTGGCTTTGCCATCTTTAACCCGAGCCTTTCGTTTGCAAGATCCCTTTTTCGCCCAACAAGAGTGGTTATAAGAGTTCCACTTTCACTTCTGCATTCCAGACAGCAGGACAAGCTTTCCTGGAAAACTCACCCAACTACTTCAGCTTACATCTCATTCACCACCCCTGGAAAAGTGACTGGGAAATGTCCTTTTTTCATTTGAGCACATTGCTCTGGGATCTATTATTAAGGACAAAAAAAGGTGTTCATAATTGGGTTGACACTCAGCCGTCTTTATACCATATGCTTGTTGCACATATGTTGTACAACACTGAAAAAAAATGTCACCTCACATTTTCATGTTTACCCCACTCACCTGCATCCTTCAAGAGGTCAAGTTACCATTTGCCCAAAGAGCATCAGTTATGATTATGAAAAGTGATCAGTAGTGGCAAGAAAAAGAAGTCTTTCTTATAGAAGTTCTCGGCTCGGCGCCTGTGGCTCAGCGGGCTAAGGCGCCAGCCACGTACACCTGAGCTGGCGGGTTCGAATCCAGCCTGGTCCCGCCAAACAACAATGATGGCTGCAACCAAAAAATGGCCGGGCGTTGTGGCAGGCGCCTGCAGTCCCAGCTACTTGGAAGGCGGAGGCAAGAGACTCGCTTCAGCCCAGGAATTGGAGGTTGCTGTGAGCTGTGATGCCACAGCATTCTATCCAGGGGGAAAGCTTGAGGCTCTGTCTCCAAAAAAAAAAAAAAGAAGAAGTTCTCTTTGGAAGAATCTGAAAGAGCCAGGGTTGATGTTCTTCTGGTCTCTCACCTGCAGAACCCTGCAGGTGTGACCAGGACCCTGGGAGACAGCAAAGAGAGCAGAAAAAGGGACATACAAAGCTAACTCTCTGGAGTTGGAAAGGTACCCTAACAGAAAATATAAAGAGACACAATGTATTCTTCTAAATTCATCAGGTTTCCTAATGCTCTAATGTAAGATCAAATTCTTTCTTGGGTAATGTTTTGTTTTATAATTTAACTCTCGATGTGCCATCTCATTCCCTAATTTGTAAGCTATTGGAGGTATTTGGTTGGGGAAGTAAGGGGAGAAGAGTCTCCTCCCTGGAATTACAGAGGCATAGCCTCAGTTTCAGCTATTTAAGTATAAAGAAATTATTTCCACTAGAACTCATCCATTTGCAGTTTTCATCATTTGGAGCTTCTAAGATACCAGAGTCAAACCAAATGTTTGACTGAAGACAGACTTTTTTGGGTTTTTTTAGACAGGGGGTATTTTCTTACCAAGAAGAGTTGAAATTTGAAACAAGCAAAAATTTCAGATCCCACTCTCACTCCCTTAAAAAAAAAAAAAAATCCTAGACTAAGAGTAGGAATAAAATGTTTAGGATTTAGAAAAGCTGCCATCAAAACTAACCCATTTGGAATTTATCTGAACAACAAAGGGTTTTGACCACATTAGGGGCCACAGGAATTAGCTTACCCTGAAGTGTATTTGATTTTTTAAAAAGGTCAATCCTAAACTAGACACATAAGTATAAGGGAGAATGGAGAAAGGAGAACCTTGTTTTATCTGTGTAACTGTCTTCCCCTGTGATCCTAAAAGTTATTATCCACCTTGAGGCTCAAAAAACCATAGTCTGGAAAACTGGGCGATCACCTTCCTCTTTTCAAGTGGCTCTTATTCCTGGTCGGATAGATTTCGACTCCCATGGCACCACCTTCATGCAGCCATCAGGTTCAGCTCAGCTCATATTCTGAACCTTTGCTAATTGTAAGGGTAAGTTTTTCTATTGCTGCTATAGCGTCACTATGACAACAGTCATGGCACTGATTCAAAAACCCTAGGAAGACTCAAACTGCCTGCATTGGGTGGGCCCAGGAGAACATTAGATGTGTGTATATGAAACAGGGAAAATGGTTATAATGCTTCATGCCGGATATCTTAGAAAAAAAGATGCTTTTCTTTTAAAACTCTAATTTCTACCTCCCATAAGGAAAATCTACTACCTTTTTTAACAAGTTGTGAAGGAAGTGGTGATGTTTGTGTATTAGTAAGAGAACTGCACAGGGATATAGCTGTGTATATTCTTTGAGAGAAATTAATAATCTATGCACTGAATAGAACTTGATTCAGAAGTCACTTTTTCTCATGATGGTCCCTCTACCAGAGACATCAAACTTTTTCTTAAATTTAAGCAATTAAACAATTGGTTGAGAGAAAGCAATCTTCTCCCTTTTCCTTACTCTCATCAAGAAGGGAGCCTACGAGATCTGCAGTAACATGACAAATCAGAAATTCAGACTAACAGGTGCCTCTCCCTGCCTCTTCCTTCTTCTAAGGTTCTTTTAATTTCTCATTCATTATTTTCTTCTTTCTGCCTTTCTTCTTCTTTTCCTTCCACCTCCTTCTCAAAAGGACTCAGAATGGACTCAAAAGGACTCAAGAACATCTGTATCATGAACACTGCAGTGGGCTAATGCCCGTCCCCCTTCAAAGACGTCCATTTCCTAATCCCAGAAACCTGTTAACATTGCCCTACTTATTAAAAGAGTATTTGCAAATGTGATTAAATGAAGGATCTTGAGATGGGGAGATTATCCTGGATCATCTAGGGAAACCTAATATAATCAATCACAAAGGTCCTGGTACAATAAGAGGGAGGTAGGGGAGTAAAGTTAGTAGTAACAGATACAAAAACAGAAGCAATAGGTTAAAGAAATTCAAGGAAGAGGATCAATAAACCAAGAAATGTGTGTGGGCTCTGGAATCTAAAAAAAAAGACACAAAAATGGATTCACTCTTCAGAAAGCACCAGCACTGTTGTTCCTTGACTTTGGCTTGTTAAGACTGATTTGAGATTTCTAACCTCCAGAACTGTAAAATAATAAATTTGTGTATTTTAAGATGCTAAGCGTATGATTTGTAACAGCTAAAGTAGCAAACTAATACAAAGAAAGACTGAGAAACAGTTCCAGATTAAAGAGACAAAATAAATAAATGCACAATATGATTCTGGATTTGATCTTGAACTAGACTTTTTTTTTCTTTTGCCAAAAAGGAAACTAGTAAGAAAACTGATGAGGTTTTAATAAGGGCTGCAAATCACATAATAGTATTGTGTTAATGTTAATTTCCTAATTTTGACAACTGAATTCGGGTAGTATAGAATATCCCTGTATTTAGAAAATAGACATGGAAGTAGTTAGGGATATAGAAACATTGCATCTGCAAATTATTCTCAGTCACCACCACTACCCACACACACATGAATATTAATTGTAATAGCTGTGGGAATCAAAATGGAATCACTAACATTAAGAAAACCCTGACAAATAGAGCCACGCAAGGCCATGAGGAGAGAGTTCTCATGTTTGTGCACCTGATAACACAAAAGACTGTACAAAAGTTACAGTCCTTGGCAGAGCATGATAGTTCATGTCTGTAATCCCCACTCTCTGGGAGACAAGGCGGAAGAATCACTTGAGCTCAGGAGGTGGAGACCAGCCTGAGCAAGAGGGAGATCCCATCTCTACTAATAAAAGAAAAAATTAGTTGGGCAATATGGGAGGTGCCCGTGGTCCCAGCTACTTGGGAGGCTGAGATAAGAGGATTGCTTGGTCCTAGGAGTTTAAGGTTGCTGTGATCTGGGCTGAGGCCATAGCACTCTAACCTGAGTGACAGAGTAAGACTCTGTCTTAAAAAAAAAAAAAAAAAAATTACACCTTTGCACTAAGGCCATCACAACCTTATACAAAAGAATAATTCTGGGCGGCACCTGTAGCTCAGTGGGTAGGGCACCGGCCACATACACCCAGGCTGGTGGGTTTGAACCCATCCTGGTCCACCATGCCTTGCTTCATATTTTTCTTTAAGGACTTTTATCTCGATTTCTTTTTATTTGGTTTTACTCTTTTTTTCCCAGTTACTAAAAATATTTCAGGAACAAAAATAAAACTCTAAATGTTGGATGCTGGATGGCTACTTATTAATAAAAGCCACTAGGGCAATCACCAATCAAAAACACTGACCTAAAGTACTGACATGACCTGACAGGATTTATAAGATTTTCTTTTGCTCTTGAGAGATTAGTAAGAAATAGAATGAGACTATCAAACATTAAAGCACACCAGGCTTTCCAGACTCCCACCAGCTACATCTTATGGCTTATTCTTTTGCACATTTTTAAACTGATGGGCAAATTACATCAAAGCAAATTCAACACTCAATGGTTATTATTCAAAAACTCTCAGTAACTTATTATAAGAGTTAACATGTAGAGTCTTTTATACTCTTTTTCCATTTATTTTTTTCTGCCTATTTTAAATCTGTTGACTTTCCTCCTAGTGTTGAGATAAAACTCATTGTTTATGTCATTCCAGCCAAAAATAAAATAAAAGATCTTAAAGGGCTTTCAAATTAATGGCTTTACAAATTACAATAGCTCGGATCAACAAACTGTGGTATTTGTACAGCATGGAATACTATGCAGCCATAAAAAAGATGGAGACGTCACATCTTTTATGTCTACCTGGATGGAGCTGGAACATACTCTTCTTGGTAAAGTATCTCAAGAATGGAAAAAAATGTATCCAATGTACTCAATACTACTACAAAATCAATATATAACCACCCTACACATTCATACAAATGGTAAAACATAACTATAGTCCAGAAAGTAGAAGGGAAGAGGAGAAAGAGGGGAGGGCTGGGGGAGGTGGTAGGAGAGAGGGTGTTTGGAGGGCCCTCACCTAATGTGCATGAAGCAATGGTACATTTTAAAACTAGTAAGAAAAGAATACAATTGTGATGGATGTGTTCAGTGTAAGCATTTCACATTGTATATCAAATCAGTACACTGAACCCCATAAATGCATCAATATACACAGTTAATATTTAATAAGCAAAAAATAAAAATAAATAAAAACAAAAACAAAAACAAACTACAACACCTCCACATTAAAAACCTAAACACTTTTAGTTTTTTATTTTATTTTTTCTTGATTTAATGCCCTACACACAGGTACTTTTTAAAAATATAAATTTAGGTTTGCCTTATAACAATTGAATAATGATAAAACACTTATTTAAAAAAATTAATAATGAAAAACAAATTATTAAATTTCTTCCCTACCAGCATTTGCTAGTGAAACAAACCAAACTGGCAAACAAAAGATAAATTTCTTACTTATGCATGGCTACATGGATATTTTGTTTTTTCTATACAATTTACCCAGTCTTAGCTAAAATGTAAATATTAAAAATGTAACTGTACACTAACTTAAAAGTAAAAAAAAAGGAATAAAAAAGTTTTTTTTAAAAGTCATTTTCCTATTTGGAAAAATAAAAGTTAGCCATATGAATAGGTCCCAATTTTGTCAAAAATATAATCGGGATACAACTGACTTTAATAAATCAATGAGTTTATATTATTACTTCATAAATAAAATTCTAAAATAGAAGCTATAAGATCTTTATTAGCATGTGTAAATATGTGTTTAAATGTATTCATCTATATGTATATGTATTATATGTTTTTTCTACATGGCAAAATCTGGCATAGTTGACCAAAAATTCCTTTAAAATTTTTTATTTAAATTGTTCTCATATAAAACATATACATGTCACAATTAATTCAAAAGTTTTTAGATCACATGACTTAAGTTAATATTTAGTAAATAAACTAACTGGTTCCTAAATTATTGGTAAATTAAAAGTATGTTCAAAACTGGCAACAAATATCTTTGCCGGATGTTCCAATCAGACACTTTATATTTGTCTCTGCTAGATTTTTAAGATGTCAGGGTTTTGCACATTTGGTTATAAAACTATCAGCCTACAAAAAGATCTTTGCATACAGGCAGTCCCCAGGTTACAAACATGATAGGTTCTACAAGTTTGTTCTTAAGTTGAATTTGTCTGAAAGTTGCAACAGGTATGTTTACCTTTTACCCGTAATAACCTCCATTTGTAAGTCCACATTATACATAAGTTAGATGTTTATAACTTGGGGACTACCTATAATAGTTTTGATAAATAAAACTAACTTAATATTGTTGGTCGAATAAAAACAGCTATAGCTTCTGAGTTACTGACAAAACACCCATATATTTAAGTTTAATGTATCTAATACTCACAAACTATAAACATTGTTAACAAAAAAACTACCTTAAAATGAGGACTAGTTTGTCTAACATCTCAGTTCCTATAAGTAACCTAGGTAAACTATTAAAAATAAACAAAGTAAATATAAATGAAATAAACACTTGTAAAGAAACTTTTCACACAATTTAAAATCTTAAAGCTATGTTAAATTAAATACTTCATACTCATTAAATGTATAGGATGTTTCCAAATAAGATATAAAATATTATAAGAAACATGATTCAAAAAAATTATAAAATGGCTCTTATCAATGAAATGAGTCTGACAATTCAAGATTTCTTGCTTCCTAGGTTTTCACTAAAATTTAAGATCAATAATAGTCAAAAATTCCATTGTTTTTTAGGCTGCATTATTGGCAAATGTTAAAAATTCCAATTTACAGATATAATAAACTATGCCAAAAAATGAAACACTTGTAATTATAAAAGTTACTGAAAAAACATTAAGATGTATTCTTTATTGAAAAAATAATTTTGTTCAATTTAAGGTCACTTAAAAGTGATTTTTAAATAAAAATTAAAAAATAAAAATAAACCAATAAATTCTAAAAAAGAAAAAAAATTTTTTTGAGACAGAGTCTCTCTCTGTCACCCTGGGTAGAGTGCCATAGTGTCCTAGTTCACAGCAACCTCAAATTCCTGGGCTCAAGTGATCCTCTAGTCTCAGCCCCCAAGTAGTGGGACTACAGGCACCTCTCACAACACCTAGCTATTTTTTAGAGAGGGGATCTCACTCTTGCTCAGACTGGTCTCCAACTCTTAAACTCAGGCAATCGATCCACCAGCCTAGACCTCCTAGAGTGCTAGGATTACAGGTGTGAGCCACCAGACCCGGCCTATATTCTAAAAATTTTTTAAAGTGGCCAGGCGCAGTGGCTCACATCTATAATCAATCTTATCTCTCTGGAAGGCAGAGACAGTAGATTGCTTCAGGTCAGGAATTCAAGACCAGATTAAGCAAGAGTGAGACCCCATCTCTACCAAAAATAGAAAAATTACCCCAGGCATCATTGAGGGTGCCTATAGTCCCAGCTACTGGGGAGGCTGAGGCAAGAGGATTACTTGAACTGAAGAGTTTGAGTTTTCTTTGAGCTATGATGACAACATAGCACTTTAGCCTGGGGCAACAGAGTAAGACTCTGTCTCGAAAAAATAAAATTAAATAAATAAAATAAAAATGTAAAAAAGTTATAAATATAAAAATATATTTTTTGTAAAAATCTTTTTTAAAGTTTTCTATAAAAATAATCTTGTAGGTTAAATTTTTGACACAAAGTAAAATAACTTTTTTAAGTATAAAACAAAACAAAAAGTCTAAACATGTCATCAATGGTCTGTGTTTAAGTGGTAACAAAGTTCATAAAAAGGGTGTTCATAAAAAGTGGGTGTACCCTACCCACTTACACAGACTATAGCTCAGTGGGTAGGGTACCAGCCACACAAACTGAAGCTGGTGGGTTCGAATCCCGCCCAGGCCAGCTAAAACAACAATGACAACTGCAACAAAAAAATAGCTGGGTGTTGTGGTGGCACCTGTAGTCC
This sequence comes from Perodicticus potto, assembly GCA_963574655.1. Lineage (NCBI taxonomy): Eukaryota > Metazoa > Chordata > Mammalia > Primates > Lorisidae > Perodicticus > Perodicticus potto. The sequence goes on along the minus strand of CAUYRH010063388.1, from coordinate 19,236 downwards.
TAGCTTCTTGGGAGGCAAAGGCAAGATAATCGCTTAGGCCCAAGAGCTTGAAGTTGTGAGCTGGGATATCACAGCACTCTACTGAGGGCAGCATAATGAGATTCTAGTCTCAAAAAGAATAAAGTTCATAAAAAAAATTCATTTAAAAATGCTGTGTTATCAAGTTGCCTATAATTTAAACATTTTTTATAAATCTTTCTAAAGATTGAGCTTGAGGTTGCTGTGAGCTGTGATGCCACAGCACTCTACTGAGGGTGACATAATGAGACTCTATCTAAAAAAAAATAAAGTTCATAAAAAAATTCATTTAAAAATTCTGTTATCCAAAGAAAATGTGAGGGACTACTATCAGAAATGGATGGAAGAGCAGGCCCAGAGCCTGATTGACAAAACAACAGGTGTATTTCAACAAGGAAAAATACTTCCTTCACTATTCTCTCCTCCTCCTCCTGCAGGGGTGATGGTTCCACCTCCCCGCAATCTTCCAGGTCCTTGTCATCCTGGTATGATGCCAGCACCCCATATGTGGCGCCCTCCCATGATGCCGATGATGGGTCCTCCTCCTCCTGGGATGATGCCAGTGAGACCTGTTCCTGGAATGAGGCCACCCATGGGAGGTCACATGCCAATGATGCCTGGTCCCCCAATGATGAGACCTCCTGCTGGTTCCATGTTGGTGCCCACTGGTCCTGGAATGATTTTTACCAAACATAAGGGTAGAGGGGAGTTTTCTTTATGTCAGTTTCATATTACTTGTTCTGTTTCACCAGGAGATCATAGTGCTGTGACTCTGGGTGTTTTCTTTCTTTCTTTCTTTTTTTGAGACAGAGCCTCAAGCTGTCACCCTGGATAGAGTGTCGTGACATCACAGCTTACAGCAACCTCCAATTCCTGGGCTCAAGCGAGTCTCTTGCCTCCACCTCCCAAGTAGCTGGGACTACAGGCGCCCGCCACAACACCCGGCCATTTTTTTGGTTGCAGCCATCATTGTTTGGCGACCCGGGCTGGATTCGAACCTGCCAGCTTAGGTGTACTGGCTGGCGCCTTAGCCCGTTGAGCCACAGGTGCTGAGCCTCTGGGTGTTTTCTTAATAGCATGGTAAAGGAAGACTTACTCTTCCTTCCTATCAAAGACAGAATAGTTTTGAAGGGAAGAAATAAATCCCAAAAAGGGGCAGTTTTCATTTGTATTGTGAAATGTGAAAATAAAACTGTTAAGTATTTTAGTTAAAAAATAAAATGCAATCAAAACTCAAAAAAAAAAATTCTGTTATCATGTTGACTATAATTTGAACATTTTTTATAAATCTTTCTAAAGATTGAGCTTTGACATTAAAAATATACTAGTACAAAACTAAAAATTTTGGTTCCCTATGTTTAAGGAAGGTTTTCTTTAAATGTTAATTTGCTCTTAGTAAAATTACAAGTAGTTTTTTTTTTTTTTTTTTTTAGAGACAGAGTCTCTCTTTATCGCCCTAGGTAGAGTGCTGTGGCGTCACAGCTCACAGCAATCTCCATCTCCTTTCGGAGTAGGCAATTCTCTTGCCTCAGCCTCCCAAGTAGCTGGGACTACAGGCTCTCGCCACAATGTCCAGCTATTTTTTGTTGCAGTTTGGTCAAGGCTGGGTTCGAACCCGCCACCCTCGGTATATGGGGCTGGCGCCTACCCAATGAGTCACAGGCACCTCCCAAATTACAAGCAGTTTTGATTTTTCATTCCTAAATCTTTTTTTTTTAACGTCTCAGATTTATATCTCAAAAGTTCAACTTTTTAGTTATAACTCTCCAACTCATTTTAGGCTTTGTGGGTCATAAGGTCTTGTCACATCTAGCCACCTCAACTGTTCTTGCATGATAGCAGCCATAGACAAGATGTAAATCACGACCATGTTACAACAAAACCCTATAATCATCAAAATTTGAATCTCATACAATTTTCACATGCCTTGAAATACTCTTAATTTTTTTAACTATTTAATATTGCAAAAAGCATTACAAAAATAAGCAGCAAGCTGTAGATGTTGAAAGGTGGCCTAGACAGGCAAACTGACCCCAAATTGGAAGTGATTAAAAAAAAACAAAACAAAACAAAACAAAAACAAACAGTGTGGTGAAGAGCCTGAGAAAAAGGGAAAGGCCGGGGTGGAGTGTGGGTAGCTGTCACTTTTCTTATGACACTTTTTCCTCCCTTGGATCATTCCATATCTTTTTCCTTTTTTGCTCTTCAGGGATTATTCTCAGTCAATGTGTATATTTTTTTCATACCTTCAGCGTTCTTTCTCTCTGCCATGTGAGTTTAAATAGGTTTTTGTAAGACTGAACAACATTCAGGACCCAAAGCAACAGCTTTAAATGAAGCGCTTCCACGCACCGAGAGACGTCGATTCATCAGTGTGAATTAATCCCATGGGCCCCCCTGATGAAATACAACCCCGCTTCTTTCCCCGTCACAAAAGAAACAGGCTTTCCGTTTGCGGACCGGGAGGCGACCCCTGCTTTTCCCTCGCTGCCCATCAGTCGGCGCCTGTGGCCGTCCTTCTTCCCCGAGCCAGCTGTGGGGGCCGTGGTCGCCGGCAGCTCGCGGGTCACATGGCCTGCCCGAGCGAGGGGAGCCCCGCGCCGGAGCTGCGCGGCGGGAGGCGGTGAGGCTCCGGGGCGCGCCCACACCGCGAGGTGCCAGCTCCTCCCCGGCTCCCGCGATGGCGCCTCGGCCGGGACCAGCCTGCCAGCCAGCCTGGGCGACGCGAGAGGCGGCCCCCGGCGTGCGCCAGGGACAGAGCTGACCGCTCCCATCCGGTAGGTTTCGCTGCGCACGATCCGCCCGGCCCCTCTGGCACGGTGGTGGGAGCCGTGGGGAGACACCAGAGCGGGGGGTCCAGGATTACGGGGGGCCCCACCTGGCGCCCGGAGAGCAGCTGCGGGGCGGGGGGACGTCGCCGAGGGCCTGTGCCCGGGTGGGTGCGCTCTGGGCAGGCGGCCTTCGCGGCGGCCGGCCTCTTCCTGCCGGAGGGCGCCCGCGCGGGGACGAACAGTGTCGCCGCAGCGGCGCCTCCCCACGTCCCGGCCGCGCCAGCTGCGTCGCGAGGCCGCCAGAAAGACGCGAGTGTGGCGTGTGCGAGCCTGGGTGAAGAACCCCACCGAGCCGAAGCGCCTGAGGGCCGGTCACCTAGGCCGCCCGTCCACACCCTGGGCGAGCCGGTGCGCCGAGCGCGCGGCCGCGGCGCGGCGTTTGTGTGGGCGACCTGGCTGGGGAAGGGCGACTGGGCAGAGGAAGGGGACCCTCCCAGCAGCTGGACAGACCAGCCGAAGGGAGCCAGGACAGCTTTGGAGAGGGTCAGCCTCGGCCTACAGGTGGGAAAACTGAGGCTCGAGCGCGGCAGGGATTGCCTAAGGTCAGCAGCAGACGCTAGATCCAGAGCTTTGGTCTTTCCGCCACCATTCTCCTTCCAGGAGGGAAGATTAGGTCCTCCTGGGCGTGTCTCGCCCTCTGTGTGGCCCTCGGCACGAGCTTCGCCAGTGCCGCACTGCGCCCGCGGTGTCTGGAGGTGGGAGCTCTGGCAGGGTCGTTGTGACCGGCATCTCTAGCTCAGCCCACGCTCTCTCCCCAGGACCGCAGGGCGGCTCCGATGATGATCTCACTATGCAGACCATTAGCAAAAACCTGCAGGTGTGTGTGCACGTGTGTGTATTTCCCCAAGAAAAGTAAAAGGAATGGCTTGTTTATGCGTGCGTTCTAGAATCCGCTGCGCCACGTACTTTATGAGATGAGAAAACTGTGTGTCTTAACACCTAACATTAGTAGAATTATCAGAATTATTTTAACGATGAGCTTATTACAAAATATTCAGGAAACTAAAATGTAAAGAAGAAAGTACAGATGACATAAAAGTTCAAATTCTAGGTGTTTGAGATTGTCTGCATATCTTATAGTTTTCTCTACATACAAATATTTGAAGTTTTAAATCAGTAACAGACAGAAAATGGTATCTTAATTTGCATGTCCTTGATTACCTGTAGGAATTAACACCTTTTCCTTTGTGTATTAGCCTTTTTTCATTTATGAGGGTGAATTGGCTGCTAATTCTTTTGCCGGTATTGCAAATGGAGTATCTTTCTCTTCTTGATTTTTAAGCACATTTTATGTATTTCACATTAAAGTGGTAATCGGCTGTCATATGTTACACCAAAGTGAGAATTTCTTGGCAAGGTTTACCAGTTCTAATTCCAAATGATCTTTAGATACTTTGGTCAATTTTTATTGTGATGGTGGTTATATGAATGTATAAATTTGACAAAGCTCATTGAAGTACACATTTAATCGGTGCATTTTATTGTATGTAAACCATACCTCATAAAGTTGATTTTTTTTTAAAGCCGAGAAAGTTATGATGCTGTGTAATGAGAATCTGCCTAATCAGGTAGTAAAACCTATTTAAAGCTTCCATAATTAAAGAAACAAGGTGAGGGCACCAGAATGCACCGATGCCAACATCTACGAATGGGTGCAGATATGTAATTTAATCCATCGTAATCATAGCCGTTTAAATCAGGAATAAAAATTGAACTTAACATGGTGGCCTGTCATGTTTACCATCTCTGTCTTCTAATCTATACCCTTCATCTCTCCTTCACTAAATTATACTCCACAATAAAAATCAAATGGTACATTAACTTGTACATTTTTCCTCAACTTGATAGATAAAGTTTGCATTTTCCCTTTCCTTTCGAGACTGTAGCTCGAAAAAATGCTAGGCAGTTTGCCCATCTGTCCCTTCCTTCCTTGCTTCTTCCCTCCTTCCATTTCTTGCTCCTCTTTCTCTCTCTGTATTTTTCACAATTGCCCACTGGAGCCGTTTTAACAGACTGCCACAGACTAGGTTGTTTAAACAGCAGAAGCATTTGTTTCCGTCAGTTCTGGAAGTTGGAAGTTCAAGGTCAGGGTGCCAGCATGGTTGGGTTCTGGTGAGAGCCTGGTTTACATGGCAGAGAGCAGAGAAAGGAAGTCTCTCCTGTCTCCTAAAGGTGTTAATCCCATTATGGAAGCGGCACACTCATTACCTGGTTTCCTCCCAAAGGCCCCCTGTCTGAAAACATGTCTGAAAACCAGCACCATCAGCACCGTAGGGAGTAGGATTTTTACATGAATTTGAGGGGATACAATCATTCAGTCCACAGCAAAAACCTAGCGAAGACTTCTTTTATGTTAGCATAGTATATTTAAACCTTTTTCCTCCGTTTTAATGTCTCCATAGCATATCCTTTTATGATTATCTAAGAATCTGTTCCCTGTTGCTAGGCATTTTTGTTTGCCTGCAGTTTGCCCAACCCTCCTTTCCTTCCTGCCTCCCTCCCTCCATTCCTGTCCCTTCTTTCTCTCTCTTTTTCAAAATTGCAGTGACTATTTCTTATCCATCTTTGGTAGCATATGTTGGCATTTCTGCTGGGTTGATTCTTAGAAGTAAGATTTTTATGTGAAAGGGGGAGCACAAAAATAATTTTTATAGGTAACTGCCCTAACACTCCCTACAAAGATTACATCAATTTATATGAAAGTGCCCATTTGTTGAACTGTGCCACTCCCTCTTGAAATCAATTGGATTTAGATTATGTTAAATATGGAGATTATTTTTCGAGAAAGGGACCTCTGCTACTAAGTCTTTCCGGCTGGGAAAATGTTGTTCTTCTCTATTTATTAATGATTTTTTAAAAGTCCTTCAGTAGAATTTTGTAGTATGGGTACATATCCGGCATATTTCTCAAATTCATTCCTAGGTATTTTAGTCGTTTATTTTTTTCCATTTTGACTGGGATCTTTTATTTCATTAATTAGTTGGTGATTGATTATATGAAAGCATTATTATATATATAGTGTATGTGTAAAAATGACATATGTTTATGTAGTATATGTATTTATATTCTTGCTATATGTATTATATATTATTTTTACATTTTAATTTTGTTAACAACCATGTTCTGTCTATAAGCCTGTTCCCATTTCTAATGGCTTTTCAATTGATTTTCTTGGGCTCCAAAACTGTGCAGAGGCAGAAGTTCATATTGGTGAGGATATGGGTTCTGGAACCAATTTTCAAGCTTGGCCATCCCCCTTAAAATTTTGTTTTGTTAACCTTGAATACAAGTTAATTGTGCCTTAGGTTTTTTCTTTTTCAAGTATAAAATGAGCTTAATGGTAGTACTTCTCATAGGCTTTTTGTGAGGATCAATCGCTGTGATGCCTACAACAGTGCCTGGCATATAAATGCTCAACCATCTATAAATAAATAAGTTGCTCCCGGAACATTATGTGATCAGGCTCTTTGACACTCCCAGTTTCATAGCTGAGGAACTGAGACCCCTAGAGGTCAAAAGATTTTAAATGGCCATTTACTTGCTGAGTAAACATTGAGTCTCTTGTATGCATAGTAACTGTGATGAGTCTGTGAGGGATACGGAAGATAAATCAGACAGAATCTACTAAAAAGGGATTTAAAAGCCCAAGTGAAGGGCCATAAATGAAACCATGGAAGGCAGCAGGCATCATGGAAAAAACATGGGCTTTGAAATTCGTCCTGTGTTTGAATTTCCTGCTTTCATCTTGGTTGCATCTATTTTCATCTAAATGGGATTAATTCCATTGCTACTTGAAGGTTGCTATTTTGGTCAGAAGAGATAGATGCAAGAGTCTAGCACACTGGATCTGTTGAGCACTGCCTTCATAAGTGGTAGCTATAAATAGGTGCAGTCTAAAGGAGAAGGTGAGAAATGAATGGCCTGAAGGAAGAGTTCATGGAAAGGGCCTTTGTATTTGAGGAAAAAGAGAGAGATTGTTTCTGGTTGAGGACCCCACGGTTGGCTTTTGGAAGAGTTGCTTTTGAGCTGATTCTTGATGGTTGAATTAGCCTGTGTGAGAAGGAGAAATGAAGCTAGAAAGATATGAGTAGTTGGAACGGAATTGTGAAGAATCATGGCAAAGAATTTGAACTTTATTCGATAATCATTGATATATCATAGGATAGTTTTACAGGAAAGGGTTCGTATTCCAACCCATGCTTTTGAGAATCAGACAGAAAACAGTACCATCATATCCACAGTGTTTTATGTCTGACAAAGGGCTGTCAGAGCCACTGTCTCCTTCATCTTCACAATGTCTCTATAAATGAGATATATTTTATTTTCCTATTTTGCAGAGACAAAATTGGCTCAGAGAAATCAATGACTTCTTTATGCAAATTAACCTAATTAGTGAGTGTTGGGGCCAGAATTGGACCCAGATCTTTTGGCTTCTGTCACTTACTCTGGAGGTCAGAAGTTCAGTTAAGGTCCTGTGTCAGTCAGCTGCCCCGGAGGTGAGGAGAAGAGAGGGACAGAAGAAAAGAGAGGCCTAATAAGAATGGTGTTAGGAAGGGACTGGATGGAAGTGAGAAGTCAGAACTTCTTTTTGGATCGAGGAGCCTAGGAAAGTGGTGGTACCAGTCACATAGGAGGACAGACTTGAGAAGCATGGACTTACCTCCTGATGCTCCGTCTGCTGTGTGCTGTGCCTCCCACACCACGTGATTCTTTCTTATATGTATATATTTCAAGACTGTGTCTCACTCTGTTGCCCCAGGCTAGTGTGCCATGGCATCAGCCTACCTCATAGGATCCTCAAACTTCAGGGTTCAAGTGACTCTCCTGCCTCAGCCTCCCAAGTAGCTGGGACTGCAGGCACCCACCACAATAATCGGCTAATCTGAGGTTTTGCTCTTGCTCAGGCTGCTCTCCAACTCCTGAGCTTAATGGATATTCCCGCCTTGGCCCCCCAGCATGCTAGGATTACAGGCCACTGAGCCCAGCCCCGTACACAGTGCCTTTAGTTTAATTCTCAGTAGCTGCACTAAAATGTAACTGTCATTTTCACTCCATTTATTCATCCACGCCCTGCTTCATGTTCATTTCTCAACATCTTTGTCCCTTACTGTCTTCCCTAAGCCCTACACCAAGACTTGATAACAGGCGGAATTCAGTGTAGAGAAAGCTTGTGTTTGAAAGTCCACGTGCACAGCATAGATAAGTACTCAGTAAACATAGTTCCATAGACTCTGGGCTGTAATGGCCTGGTTGTCACTAGGGCCAACGCACATGCTAGTCAGGCCACAATGTTGCTAGAGCATGAGGCTGAGCCTGTGATATCAGAGGTGACTGGAATTCTGGAAAAAAGCAATCAGAAAGGTAATGTAGATATAGCCCTCCTTCTTCTTTTTATTTATTTTCTCCCTTCCCTTCCCTTCCCTTTCGTTTTCTTTTCTTTCTTTTTTAGCAGATGCCAAATCCAAAGTATAGTCCTTTTTCTGTCATACCCCCTCATACTTAGGCTGGCATCAAGAACCCTTTTTCTCAGTTGAAAATCCCTGTTTTTACATCCACCTTCCCCCTAAGGTCAGTTGTCTTAAAACCAGACCAGTAAAATGAAATAATTTCTAGGTGGCATTACTTTAAAAAGCAAACAAGAATGTACTTTTTTGGGGGGGATGTTTTTTGTTTTGTTTTTTTTTTTGAGACAGAGTCTCATTTTGTCACCCTTGATAGAGTGCTGTGGCGTCATAACTCACAACAACCTCAAACTCTTGGGCTCAAGCGATCCTCTTGCCTCAGCCTACAGAGCAGCTAGGGCTACCAGCCCCCACCACAAGGCCCGGCTATTTTTCTCTTTTTAGACACGGGGGTCTCACTCTGGCTCAGGCTGGTCTCAAACTCCTGAGCCTGGGCAATCCACCCTCCTTGTCCTCCCAACGTGCTAGGATTACAGGCATGAGCCATCTCACCTAGACAAGAACGTACTTTTGATGACTTACGTAACTCTATGTGGGCAGATATTTGGCAAATCAGTCTTCTAAACGTTGAATGAAGGATCTGGTCCCAGCTCCTCTGCCCCACGGTGATATAGTAGATTGCATTATTGTTTAAAATTTTTTTCTGCCCCTCACTAGAGAAACAAATAGTTCCTCAGTCATTAACTTGTCCCTGTGTATCTTGGCACGCTCTTCTTAATCACATAATTCTGCTCTGTTGAACTCAAGAGTTATTATGTGACTTGCTTTGGCCCATGAAATGTGGGTAGAAATGATGTGCCCCTTTTGAGTAACAGCTTTGAGAGCTAGCTTGTGGTTTCTTATCTCTCTCTTTTCTCTCTGCCACAAACCCAGCAATGCTCAAGAAAAAAAAATGCAGTTCCATCTACGTGGGTCCTTGAGTATAGACAATGTGAAACAGAGGCACAATTTACCTAGAATGAACAAGTAACATGAGCAAGAATTAAAACCTTAATTCTTATAAACTACTGAGATTTTGGAAGCCTGCCCTGATTCATACAGTGTATAATTATGGGGTGGGGGAGGCTGAGTCTTATGCCCTGGGAGCATTCTAGTAATTTTCCATACTCTCTGAACAGATTGCTAGATGCTTTCTTCTCTCTTGAGGATTTAGAAATTGGCCTGCTGCCAGTTAAATCCTTTCTCTTGAATCTGCACTTCCCTTTTCCACTGTTCTGTGGGAGGAGTAAATTTCCCTGTCCCACTGTTTGGGCCAAGGGCTGGTGGGTGCACTTGGTTTATGTTCTTATTTGAACATAAACATACCTGTGTGTTTTGACTTGGCCTCTTATGCTTTTCTATGCATCCGTGTAGCTGTTTGGTTTGCAACTTGATCTAGAAGAAGGGGCATGTGAAGCAACCTACTGCCAACCTACATTCTGGGGCTGAACCTAACTGAGCCACAGCTATCCACAGACATGTGTGTTGTTATTTTAAGTTATGAAGATTTGGGGCTGTTCATCACCCCAGCAACAGCGATCGATGTAGGCAGAGCCCTGTGTCCTCTGAACTGATCATCAGAACAACAGTCTCAGCTGAGTTTTTAAAGTAAGGGACTTTGTGATATACTAGTGATTTTATTGCCCCCAAGAGGGAAAATTGCCCAGGGGTAAACATCCTCTTTATGTTAATATTAGGTGCTTCCATTTCTGTCCCACCTGCCTTAGCATGCTAAGTAGTAGCACTTAACTATGTGTCTGGCACTTTCCAAGCTACCCTCCTTCTCTTGTTCACTCTAGTTAGTTCTCTTTTGTAGATGGGTCCATCTTCCTTTGGGAATAGGAAGGGCATGGAGAATACTGTGAGCAGGAAGCCATTTGAATGCCTTCTTCCCAAGGCCAATGAATGAGGACTGTTAACTCAGCCCAGTTCCAGGACTTGGCTTCCAGTAGTGATGATGTGGAGCTGGCAAGGCCACATTGATGTGCGTGATGTATTAACTCCATTGACCTGAGATGCAGGTCAGTGGGACATGCAGCCAGCCTGTCATAGCCTAGAAGTTACCACACCAGCAAGCATGGAGTTGTCTACTATTCAAAGCACTCTTTGCCTTTTTCCTTCTTTGGGTGCTATCCAGATCTCTTACGAGAACTGGGATAGTCTGTCTCACCTCTGGGGTCCCCTAGTACAATCTACTTCTGTTGCTGAAATGCAATTTATTTCTCTATTAATACTTCTTCAAATTACCATGTTATTGTAGTATATATTTTTGGTATTCTGCACAAGTGTAGAGGGCAGGGTAGGCAAACTGCTGTAATTAGTCCAAAAATCATTAGTGCCTAGACACAGTGGTTTAAGTATTGCTCACAACAAAGTCCACTCGTCCACTCTAGGTCAGTAGGATACTGTGAGGTGGGCTGTAGGAAGGGCCTCTGTTATTCCATGCAGTTCCATTCAGAGACCGAGGCTCTTGCCGTCCAGTGGTGGTTCCACCCTCCTCTAGCTCCACCAAGGCTCTCCATTCAGCTGGCAGATGGGGAAAGAGAAAGTCAGGATGGCCCATGTGTCCTCAACCAACTTGGCCCAGCTGTCACACCTGTCAGTTTGCTCACAGGCCCGTCACCCCACGAAGGAGGCAGGTGAGCAGGTGTGCCCACAGGGAAAACATGGACCTGAGAACACTGGCCGATTCTGCTCCACAGCAGCCGTGTACGCTGCCTGGGTAATCCTTCCTTCGTCATAACTCACAAGCCACATAGTTTTCTTCCAAATGTGTACAGCCAGATTATATTATGCTTCTAAGGTAAGAGGTTTACTTTTTGTACTACAGAAACCATTTAAGTTTGCATTGCCCTTACTAGTTTTATACTGGCTTTATATTCCGTTTTTTAACACAAGACTGTTTTCTTTCTGTACATTAGACCTACTCACTCCTTAAATATTGTTTTGAGTTTGAACATATGGATAGATTATATGGCATTTTCGTTCTGCATTATTTTACTCCCTAACACATCTAATATTTGCAAATAATTCTATGAGACAAGTTGTATTATTTTTCCATTTTGGAGCTGAGGAATCTAACATGTAGAGAGGTAAAGTGACTTCCCATGAAGTGAGAGGCAGAGCTGGGATTTGCACCAACATGTGCCTACCCTTAGGGTGCCCTCTGAGTCTTCCCATCACACAGCATGCCTTTCTAGACCAGATGGGGGGAAGCTGCCTCTTCTGTCTTCACTTCTGGCCAGCCCTCCTCTCCCTCCTTGAAAAGCCCCTCACATACCTTCCTCCAGATGTTCCTCCCCTCCCATGGTCTGGGGCTCTAGAATTTGCTTGCATATGGGAGATACTTTCACACACTGGTTCTCATGAAGATTCTATAAAAACAAAACAGAACAATCAGGATTAAATTAACATGCAATTTTGAGTATAGTTGCATGAGATCAGAGATCTGTGAATTGGAGATGACATTAAATAGCAAAGACATTTCTGGGAACCCTAAGTATTCCTTTTCTTGTTTAGTACGTGTGGAAGACAGAGTTTTTGTTAACAGAAGTTACTATGCACAATTGACAAACAAGTATTTACTGTACACTTATGCTGGAACTTGCTCTAAATGTGTATGTTTCCTTCATGGCAAGTTTGTTGTTTCTGTTTTGAGAACCCATGTCTTTATGACTGGTGAATAGAATAATGATCGTACCGGCCTACCTTGTGGTTTTCTGGCACATTGTACAACCTGTCGAAGCATCTTTGGGCGTGGAGACCTGCTTAACTGCATTGAGAACTTGTTACTCATAGAAATAATAGAAGCATCCCAGAGATTATTAGCGGATACAACCAAAGAACAATTAACTGCAGAAAATAAAATCTCTAGTATCAGCCAGGCATATGGCTCATAACTGTAATCCCAGTGCTTTGGGAGGCCAAGGCAGAAGGAGGCCAACTGCAACAAAAAACAGCTGGGTGTTGTGGCGGTCACCTGCAGTCCCAGCTACCTGGAAAGCTGAGGCAAGAGAATCGCTTAAGCCCAAGAGTTTGAAGTTGCTGTAAGCTGTGACGCCACAGCACTCTACCGAGGGTGACAAAATGACATTGTCTCAAAAAAAAAAAAAAAAAATTAACTGAGTGTGATGGCATATACCTGTAATCCCAGTTACTCAGGAGGCTCACACAGGGATCTCTTGATCCCATGAGTTTGAGGCTGTAGGGAGCCCTGATCACACCACTGTATTATAGCCTAGGTGACAAAACAAGACCCTGTCTCTTAAAAAAAAAAAATTAAAAAGAAAAGGAAAAAAAAGTCTCCATTAGATATACAACGTGGACTTAGAATTTCTGATTTGATGTATCCAAAGTTCAGTCCTTGAATTTTTTTTAAAGTTAACCTTACCTTTTCCCATTGCCTCTCTCACTTTAGGTTTTACGCCCGATGATTCTGGCCTAAGCTCCAGGATGATTTGTTCTTGGGACCAGACGTGACCAGAAGTTAACCTCATGAGCACTTCCACCTCTCCAGCTGCCATGCTCCTCCGGAGGCTGAGACGACTCTCCTGGGGCAGCACTGCTGTCCAGCTCTTCATCCTAACGGTGGTGACATTTGGCCTGCTGGCCCCCTTGGCCTGTCACCGGCTTCTGCACTCTTACTTCTATCTGCGTCACTGGCATCTGAACCAAATGAGCCAAGAGTTCCTGCAGCAGAGCCTGAAGGAGGGCGAGGCTGCGCTCCACTACTTTGAGGAGCTGCCCTCTGCCAACGGCTCAGTGCCCATTGTCTGGCAGGCCACCCCCCGGCCCTGGCTGGTGATCACCATCATCACTGTGGACAGGCAACCCGGCTTCCACTATGTCTTGCAGGTGGTGTCTCAGTTCCACCGGCTTCTTCAGCAGTGCGGCCCCCAGTGCGAGGGCCACCAGCTCTTCCTGTGCAACGTGGAGCGGAGTGTGAGCCACGTCGATGCCAAGCTGCTCTCCAAGTATGTCCCCGTGGCTAACCGCTACGAGGGCACCGAGGATGATTATGGCGATGACCCCTCGACCAACTCTTTTGAGAAAGAGAAGCAGGACTATGTCTATTGCCTGGAGTCATCCCTGCAGACCTACAACCCGGACTATGTCCTGATGGTGGAAGATGATGCCGTTCCAGAAGAGCAGATCTTCCCAGTCTTGGAGCACCTCCTGCGGGCTCGCTTCTCTGAGCCCCACCTCAGAGATGCCCTTTACCTAAAGCTCTATCACCCCGAGAGGCTACAGCACTACATCAACCCAGAGCCCATGCGGATCCTGGAGTGGGTCGGCGTGGGCATGCTGCTGGGGCCCGTACTCACCTGGATCTATATGAGGTTCGCAAGCCGCCCAGGGTTTAGCTGGTCCGTCATGCTCTTCTTCTCCCTGTACAGCATGGGCCTGGTGGAGCTGGTGGGTCGGCACTATTTCCTAGAACTGCGGCGGCTGAGTCCTTCCCTGTACAGCGTGGTCCCGGCTTCTGAGTGTTGCACGCCAGCCATGCTCTTCCCTGCCCCTGCCGCCCGCCGAACTCTCACCTACCTGTCCCAGGTGTACTGCCACAAAGGCTTTGGCAAGGACATGGCGCTGTACTCGCTGCTGAGGGCCAAGGGAGAGCGAGCCTACGTGGTGGAGCCCAACCTCGTGAAACACATCGGGCTCTTCTCCAGCCTCCGGTACAACTTTCATCCCAGTCTACTCTAGGGTGCCAAGAAAAGCCTTTCGGAAATTGACCACTTCTTGGAGATTCAAATATCGAGCTCTTTATTTAGACACGGTTGCTTGCAGATACTGCATTGTTTACTGTTGCTAGGGATAGAGGCACCAGGATACCTGAGGAATATCTGTGCATCGAGAGCCTTGGCTTTGATAAGTGGCAGGAACAGGGGTTTGCCACAGATCCGGACCTCTCTCCCTCCACACAGCCACACTGCCTCATGCAGTCTGACCTGCCCGTCAAGGGCGCACTTAAATACCAGTTGTTTTTGAACTCTGCTTTGTGATAGAGCTTGTGACTGCCAAAAATCTTGTGTACACTGCTAATGATTGTTTTAGGATTTTAAGGGTAGGATTTGATGAAAGACGAAGTCCCTTGAATTGATTTATTTCTCATTGGGTACGAGAATGGATGTGTGTTTAGAATATATGCCAAATAAGGCAGTATCATGTGGGTAGATTCCATTTGTTTCTTTGACATGGTGTAATAATAATAATGATAATTAAAAAAAACGATAAAAGCCATGCACTTCCCTGCATCTTAGAGGCAGGTGATCTGGCTTTTGTGTTACCTGGCATTTTTTTTCCTGTATATCTGTAGTGCACTGATTACGGACATTGTTAGAGCTATAGGACACAGCATGATCTGGAAGAGCCTTCTGGATCATCAAAGTTAGATTGCTTATGTTCAGTGTTTCAATAGTGAATATTTCTATCATATTCTGATTCTTTGAAAACTGGACATTTCAGAATGGTATAGAATGGGTGAGCTCTTTGCTAGTATCATATTCTTTTCCCTAACCCTCTGGTTGACCGTTCACCCTCATTTCTTTTTCTTCTAGATAGCATGATGTTATAGAAGAAAAAGCATGGACTGGAGTCAGAAGACCTGGAGTTTTATTTCAGATCTCTGCCGTCTCTTTCTGATGTGACCTTGAGCAAGTCATATAACTATTCTGGGTCTCAGTAAAAGGAGAACAGTAATACCTACCTGTTAAGTTGCCTTCAGGACTAAGTGGCAGTCTGTATGTAAACACCTAGCAAGTGCCTCATTGATAGAGGACATTGGCAAATGTTTATTTCTCTCACTGGATACGTATATATAACCCCAGTGTATTTTGGATAAAGAGAACAGTGATGTTTAAAGTATGAAATAGGGCATAGGACTGCCACCTATGTAACCAAACACTGCTGGCACAAAGGCTGACTTTTCATTGTGACTTTTGAAGGATGTGTGGTTCAGCTTTCGTCCAGCCCCACCTCCAACAAAGCCAACAAACGAATTATTCATTCAAACTGGAAATGACCTGAGACTTCTCCTGAGCTTATTCTAAGACTGGCATCTGAAATTATTTTTCCCAAAACTTATAAATAAATATCTCATCAAATGATTAGCCAACAAGTCCCTTTATGAGAATGGATGATTACAACAGAGAGTTCAAACAGTTGTCCGGTTTGTTTTGGTGCCACAGTTGGCTTTTAAATTCCTACAGTGAGTGTCCATCTTGAGATGGGTTTAAGAACCCTGAGGGAGTAGGTGGGGGTTGATCACCACATTCTAAGATGACCAGATTGAGACCCAGGGATGGTAAACAGCTTCTCCAGGTTCACACAGCTGAGCAACAGCAGAGCCAAGACGGGAGCATAGCTCTTCTGACTTCCAGCCCCCGCACTTTTTTTCGTAACTGCATTCATTTTATAAATATCTATGTGGTCAGCGTCTGTTTTGTAAAACCTGATTGTAACCTGGATTAAATAATGTCTCTGTAAGTTAAGGTGGCAGAAACCCATTGTCATGTTAGTGTTGGGGAACAAACAGATATAAATATGTGTTGCTGTTACGTGTCCCCCAGCAATGTGCAACGTGATCAGAGCTGCTAGATGACCGATTATGATGTGCAGATTTTACTGTGTCAATCCTCTTCTCCAGTAACCTGTTCTAAGTCGAACCACACCCAGCTCAGAACTCATCAGAATTGGTTGCATTAATGATGAGGTCTCCTTATGAAAGTGTTTTGCCCAACGACGGGAGAGCCACTCTAATCTCACAAGGCCCAAGATAGGGAATCACTCCTGGTTTACATTTCTGCTCTTTCTAATTCAGCTGTCGGCTGCATGCAGATGTCCCCTCCCCTGCTGAGGCCATCCCTCCGTGTCCAGTTTCTCTGCCCACACACTGAGACGTCTCCCCTGGTGATCTCCACTAGGGCTGCCATCCTTGGACGTTTTCGGCAGATGCAGGCTCTATACTTCCCTTTTCTCCCCCACCAACTTCTGGATGGATCCTCCTCCATTTTGTGTCTTATTCCTGGAGTCTCATTTTGTGTATCATCCTTCCCTGGGGCAGCTGACAGCTTTATCCCCAGAGCTGAAGTCTCTCATTTAGTCCTACGCAAGGAGTTAGAGGAGAACTAAGATACCTTTCCCTCATCACAAGACATAGGTTACCAGGAAGGAGAGTGGGGTCTCTAACAGTCTCCGTCACCTTTCAGAGTTTAAATTATAATCAGGCCTAAGATGCTTCCTTTTGTGACTGAGTGTATTTTCATATAGACATGTCAGCAAAAATAAAAGCAACCACTTCGTTGAGGCTTCCTGAGAAGACTTTTATCATTCTCACTCTTTTCCATGAATGGATTGTTCTGGCATGGCAAATAGTATGGGCTGGCTTCTCCTCTTCCCTGACTCCAAATTTGAGGAGTCCCAATGTAGCCATTCAAAGTATGGGCTGCTGCCTATACAAACAACCATGGCCCCAGGTCCCAGCAGTGCCAGCGTCCATCATTTTCTGAACAAAGCCAAACTGGGGCCCACCCCTACCGCCCAGATCATCCCATCTCACTCCGGCATAAACTTGATACAGTACGGGGATCATTCCTTCACTCTTTCCTGCCTCTTGGCCTAAAAGTCTTAGAATGGGCTACAGAGCTGCCATGCTGGTGTTTGCTGTCTGAGATTCCCATTGGCAACACAAGAAGATGCAGCAGCACCTACCGTCTGATGGAGAAAACCAGCCTTCCCCAGACAGCAGCTCTCACCTGCCCCTTCCCCAACACACACCCTGAAAACACAACCATGACAGCAGAGTGTAAAGGAGCTGGCTGCATGTGGTGGTGTAAAAAGTTTCTCTCCGCGCTGGCCATTCCCTCTGCATGGAATGTAGGTAAAAACCTTCCATTTTCCCCCTTCTGCTTTGAGCCACAGGTGCCACCCATTTTTTTCCCCCTTCTGAACAGCACATCTGGAAAAAGCTTCAGGGCCAAAATTATACACTGTAACTAATTCTCACTACCTGGGCCCCTTGTCTCTCTTCCTAATTTTCTAACCTAGTCCTGTTTCTCTTCATCCAGTGTGCCTTCCATTTATAGACAGTTCCCCTCTGAGCCCCTTTACTCTCATTCACTCATTCATTGCTCTCTTATGTGCCAGGTATGATTCCAGGTGTTGGGGATACAGTAGTGAATGAAACCTGGATGCCCCCTGACACTGTGAAGCTTATGTTCTGTGAGGGAGGCAGAAGAAAATACATACGGGAATAATAATACATAAGGGAAATTCAGGTAATGACAAGAACTTTGAAAGAACTCTAACTGGGTGATGGGACAGAAGGACCTAGAGGTAGTAAGTGGTGTAAACTGCTTTAGATAGGATGGAAAAGTTCCTTAAGGGAGATTAAAATTGAACTGAGACCCAAATACCTGGATCATAAGGGAAGATTCAGCCAAGGGAAAAGCATTCCAGAGAATAGCAGTGCAAAGACCTTGCAGTAAGAACCAGCATAGAAAGCCCAAGGGACTGGGGTGGCGCCTGTTGCTCAATGGGTAGGGCGCCGGCTCCATATACCGAAGGTGGTGGGTTGGAACCTGGCCCCCGCCAAACTGCAACAACAACAACAACAAATAGCCGGGCGTTGTGGCGGGCGCCTGTAGTCCCAGCTAATCGGGAGGCTGAGGCAAGAGAATTGAGCTGTGTGACGCCATAGCAAAAAACGAAAAAAGGTCGAAGGGACCCAAAGAAATCCGGTATGGCTGAAGCTTGAAGAGTGAGGCTGAGGGGTGGGAAGATGTGAAGGTAGAGTTTGCAGGGGCCAAATCACGTTGGCTCTAGGAAGTGAAGTAGGTATTTGAATTTTATTCTAAATGCAACAGGTAGCCAGGTCCTAGAAAGACAATGACTTATTTTTCCAGAACAAACTATCCATTGTTTAGTTCCTTTGCATTTGTCCGTTGGCTACTATTAGAAAAGATTCTGTACCGGTGGGGCATACATTAGAGACTTACGTAAGAGAACGTGGGATACACAAGAACGGACAAGTGTAGTTAGAGACCCTCACTCAGCCACATTTCCCCTCTGCCTCCATCTTTCTAACATCCTAAAGCTACCCTCTTCCTACATACCTATGCCATCTTTTCCTTGGTTCTCTTTGATACATTTATCATTTGCCTTTGGATTTTCATCTTTTTTACCTTCAGATTGTCAACATAGGTGCTTTCTTTAAATCAGTCTGTTCTTCGTATTTCTGTGTAGATAGGAAAAAGACCAGGAAAATCTGTTAAATGCTAAACCAACAATTCCTATTCACTGCAGGGTGATAATTCACGACAGTGCTACAGTTCAGGTATGGGGGTACCCGCGAATCACAACACATGGCCATTGCGGTCCTCATACAAAGCACCTTTTTTTTTTTTTTTGGCAACATTTTTGTGCAAATGCTCTTGTCTTTCTCAGGCATACCCTTCCCCGGTCCTAGTATAGCCAGACTCCATGGCCAGCTGATGTTCAGCAAAAGCTTGGCTTCCCTCCAGCTCCCTCTCTAATAAAGTATGAAAAAGAGGCAGGATTCCATCTTCCTGGAATGTGCACATGGAGTACCTCTAAATTTTAAAAGTTTTTAAAAGCAGCTAAGTTTTTTAAAAGTGTTATATATGCATATATATTTAAGAATGGTGTGTGCGGCTCGGCGCCTGTGGCTCAACGGGCTAAGGCACCAGCCATGTACACCTGAGCTGGCGGGTTCGAATCCAGCCCGGGCCTGCCAAACAACAATGACAGCTGCAACCAAAAAATAGCCGGGCGTTGTGGCGGGCGCCTGTAGTCCCAGCTATTTGGGAGGCAGAGGCAGGAGACTCGCTTGAGCCCAGGAATTGGAGGTTGCTGTGAGCTGTCATGCCACAGCACTCTATCCAGGGTGACAGCTTGAGGCTCTGTCTCAAAAAAAAAAAAAAAAA
>CAUYRH010063387.1:0-42070 GCA_963574655.1 Perodicticus potto | reverse complement strand
TGCTGTAATGTTCTAGCTCATAGCAATCTCAAACTCTTGGGCTCAAATGATTCTCTTGCCTCAGCCTCCCTAGTGGCTGGGACTACTGGCACCTGTCACAAAGCCTGGCTGGTCTTTTCTTCTCTCTCTCTTTTTTTTTTTTTATAGAGACAGAGTCTCACTTTATCGCCCTGGGTAGAGTGCCACGGCGTCACACAGCTCACAGCAACCCCCAACTCCTGGGCTTAAGCGATTCTCTTGCCTCAGCCTCCGGAGTAGCTGGGACTACAGGCACACACCACAGTGCCTGGCTATTTTTCTGTTTTGCAGTTCAGCCGAGGCTGGGTTTGAACCTGCCACCTTGGTATATGGGGCCGGCACCCTACTCAATGAGCCACAAGCGCCGCCCGATTTTATTTTATGTTTTAAGAGACAGAGTCTCACTCTGTTGCCCAAGTTTCAGTGCAGAATAAAAGAACTATGATTTTAAGTTTTTCCTAAGTAATACACTCATCACATCGGATATCTCACAATAGAACATATGGGCTCAAGCTACCCTCTGACATAAGCCTCCCAAGTAGCTAGAGCTGTTGTAGGCATATGCCACCATGGCTGGCTAATTTTTTAAATTGTTTTTGTAGAGAATAGGTCTTGAACTAGTGGCTTCTTCAAGCAATTCTCCCAGGTTGGCCTTTCTAAACACTGGAATTGCAGGTGTGAGGCATAATATATGACTTTTTAAAAAATTCCACCTCACTGGTAAATAGACAACATTAATTTTTGTTTGAGCATTGCCCATTCTGGATATTCTTTTATATAGGTATCATATAATACATTTTATATACATTCTTTATATAGGTATAATATAATACATTTTATATAACTGTCAATTTATACAAGAATTATTCTGAGTTTACTCACTTTTTATATAATACATTTGCTTTTCTCCTCACAATAGGACAAGAAAAAAAGAACATGGGCTTTTTAAGTCCAATATGTGCCATTTTCTTCTTTTTTGGAGTCAATGTATATTGCCAATATGAATCCTATCAATGGGATGAAGATTATGACCAAGACTCTGATGATGATTACCAAACAGAATTCCACTTTCGTCAAAGGGTAGAATATGGAGTTCCTTTTCACCAGTATACTTTAGGCTGTGCCAGTGAATGCTTCTGTCCAACTAACTTTCCAACATCCATGTACTGTGACAATCGCAAACTCAAGACTATCCCAAATATTCCGATGCATATTCAGCAACTCTACCTTCAGTTCAATGAAATTGAGGCTGTGACTGCAAATTCATTCATCAATGCAACTTATCTTAAAGAAATTAACCTCAGCCACAACAAAATTAAATCTCAAAAGATTGATTATGGTGTTTTTGCAAAGTTTTCAAATCTACTACAACTTCATCTAGAGCATAACAATTTAGAACAATTTCCATTTCCTCTTCCTAAATCTCTGGAAAGACTCCTTCTTGGTTACAATAAAATCTCCACACTGCAGACAAATGCTATGGATGGGCTAGTAAATTTGACCATGCTTGACCTGTGTTATAATCATCTTCATGATTCTGTGTTAAAAGACAAAATCTTTGCTAAAACGGAAAAATTAATGCAGCTCAACCTATGTAATAACAAATTAGAATCAATGCCACCTGGTTTGCCTTCTTCACTTATGTATCTGTCTTTAGAAAATAATTCAATTTCTTCTATACCAGAAAAATACTTTGACAAACTTCCAAAACTTCATACTCTAAGAATGTCATACAACAAACTGCAAGACATCCCATATAATAGTTTTAATCTTCCCAACCTTATAGAGCTCAATGTTGGACACAACAAATTGAAGCAAGAATTCTACATTCCAAGAAATTTGGAACACCTATACCTAGAAAATAATGAAATAGAAAGTATGTAAAATTTTGTTTTCTAAAGAGAGAAAAATAGTATTTTGATTTTTAAAAGAAATAACCTTTAATAATTTATTCTTTAGATATTGCTGGAAATGGTGGTTTTGAAGTTGGCTAAGAAAAAGAAAGAAATTGGCCCTAAAGAAAGGTGTCCTATTCAGTTTATAGTCTCTTCTGTTAAATTTTATCACCTTGAATATTGAGAAATACTATAGAGCAAATGAAGAAATATTACTATTCTGAGTAGTAGGGCTATAGATGATTTTTACTTTTTTTCTTGAGATGTTCTATTAATCATTTATTACTTAAATAACCAGAAATGCCAATGAAGGCATACTTATCTAGTATAAAATTCAATTATAATTTCATTTTCCTCATTTTATTATTTGATTAATGTAAAAAAATTAAACCTGATGCCACCTAATTAAAGTATTTTAATTAATAAAATTATGTCCCATATAAAATACAAACATAGAATTATGGATATAATCAGGATTAATTTTTAATTTATATTTTTCAGAGATCAATGTTACAATGATGTGCCCATCTATTGACCCGCTACATCTCCACCACTTAACATACCTTCGTGTGGACCAAAATAAGCTAAAAGAACCAATAAGCTCATACATTTTCTTCTGCTTCCCTCATTTACACAGTATTTATTATGGTGAACAAAGAAGCACTCATGGTCAAACAATACAACTAAAAACACAAGTTTTCAGAAGATTTCAAGATGATGATGATGATGATGATGACAGTGATGATCATGATGATCCTGAAGGAGCTCACGAGGGCCAAGAACAAGAAGGAGCAGAAGGGCACTTTGACCCTCATTATTATGAAATTCAAGAATGGCAAGAAACTATATAGGTTTTACCTTACAAAACTTTACTACTCTATATGGTAAATCTAATTAAACATGTATTGCTCAAAGTAATAGAATGATGTATAAGATCAGAATTGAACTTTAGCTGGTGACATGTCCATCACTACATAGTATTAGAACTTACTCAAAATAATACCAATCATTAGAAATATAATTAGAATGACAAGTGGGAATCATGAACTAAACCTTAATAGTTTATAATGTTCTTTTTAAACACAGAAATGCCATGTTAGGAAAAAAGCGAATATGCTTTTAACAGTAATTTTTCTAAGAATGATGAAGGAAGTAGCATTACCAGTGGTGGCCTTTTGATCACTCTAAGGACAATATTTGACTTTTTTTTTTTTGACAGAGTCTTATTTCGTCACCCTTGGTAGTGGCGTGGCGTCACAGCTCACAGCAACCTCAAACTCCTGGGCTCAAGCGATTCCCTTGCCTCAGCCTCCTAACTAGCTGGGACTACGGGAGCCCACTACCACGACCAGCTAAGGACAATATTTGAATGAGAGGAAGTCATGTTAATACTAACAAGGATCCATTAAAGAATTTTTTTTTAATCTCATCTCTAGAAAAGCTTTCACACTGGTATTTGTGATCTCATCACTATGACATCCATTCTACTGGCTCACCACTTAAGAGTACAAAATATAATTGATTTTTAAAAGGCTACCTACTGAGGATCTAAGGCACACAGATTTATTAAATATACTAATTTTATTTTTCTCTCAGAGCACCAAAGCAACAGAATTATAAACCCTTTATTTGGATAACTAAAAAATACTATCTTACTGTAATGTGTAGCAAATTTTAGCCATGGTTCAAAACAATCTTTGTTATTTTACATTTTAATTAGGATAAATAATTTTATAGTAAATTCAACCACAGAAAGATCTCTTTGTTTTAGTTACATAAAAATTTGCTAATAACAGGTTTTTGTTGTTGTTGTTGCAGTTTGGCCAAGGCCGGGTTTGAACCTGCCACCCTCGGTATATGGGGCCAGCGCCCTACTCACTGAGTCACAGGCACTGCCCTCATAAATAACTGCATTGTACAAATTAATTTTAAATTAATGTTGGCAAAATAAAGTTCTACCAATATTATTAGACATCTCTGTTTTCCTAGCACATTACATCGAAAGCCATATATGATTATCAGCCAATGTTTACTTATATTCGGAACATTTACATAATGTTAAAGTTGAATATAGTTCCTTTCAAATCTGACAAGTTTTAACATCTTCTTTAAAATATTAAAAATCACTTTTTCTTTAATCTATCATTTGGAAGTATTTTAAGTATGCCCGACAATGAAGATTAACTGCTGTGATGAAGTCTTTTGATTTACCAGGCTAATTATTCCATTGAATTCCTAAGATAAGGGACAAATATAAATCTGGGGCTGCTTACACGGGAACCTAAAAGCAAATAACAATTCAGACAATATGTACAGACAAGCAAAACTATATTTTAGAAGTAGTTTACAAGCTTGTGAGTTCTTATTTTTTTTTTTTACAGTTTTTGGCCAGGGCCAGGTTTGAACCCGCCAACTTCGGCATATGGGGCTGGCGCCCTACTCCTTTGAGCCACAGGAGCCACTTATATTTTTGGACCTATCGGTTTTAAATGAAGGTTTTAATGCTGTTTAGATCTTTGAGTAGTTTATTAGCATTATCAGAATCAGAACACCCACTTGTCCCCAAGGACAACTTCAATGATCCAGAATGAGTGTGGCAAAAACCTCCATTAATTTGCTTAATTAACATTCGTGGCTCAACAGGCTAAGGTGCTAGTCACGTACACCTGAGCTGGCGGGTTCGAATCCAGCCCGGGCCCGCCAAACAACAATGACGGCTGCAACCAAAAAATGGCCGGGCGTTGTGGTGGGTGCCTATGGTCCCAGCTACTTGGGAGGTGGAAGCAAGAGACTCGCTTGAGCCCAGGAATTGGAGGTTGCTGTGAGCGGTGGAGGCCACACCACACTATCCCGGGTGACCGCTTGAGGCTGTGCCCCAAAAAAAATAAAAAAAAAAAAAAAAAAAAACATTCGTGAAGTCATTGGGTATATATAGGGTTTAGCAATGATGGATAAAGAAATGTTGCACAACGTGCAATTGTGACACTATAAGATACAAGTATAAAAGTAAAGGTAAGAGTAATGCTAATTACTAATGCTAGTAATATGGGCAAAGCACAATTTCAACAGAGATAAAAATTTTAAGGACCACCTCTCTTTCTCTTACAATTTTTAAAAACAAGGTTATAAATTTAAACATTTATTAAGAACTAATGTGGAAAATAGCACGGATGTTTTAGGAGACATGAGATTAGAGTATTTTTTACTTATACCAGTTTCAAATTTAAAGAGGATCAGCCTGAGCAAGAGCAAGACCCTGCATTTAAAAATAGCTGGGTGCTGTGGTGGGCACCTATAGTCCCAGCTACTTGGGAGGCTGAGACAAGACAATCGTTTGAGCCCAGGAGCCTGAGGTTGCTGTGAGCTATGACGCTACAGTACTCTACTGAGGGCACCAAAGTGAGACCCTCTCAAAAAAAAAAAAAAAAGAAAAAAGAAAAAATTTAAAGAGGAGCCACAAGGGAATTGCAAATCAGATATTTGTATTCACCAGGATGACTGAAATCAAAAGACAGACAAATACAAGTGTTGCTGAGGAGATGAAGAAATTAGAGCCCTAATGTATACTGCTGAAAGGAGTATAAAATGATGCAGCTGCTTTGGAAAGCTGTCTGGCAGTTCATTAAAAAGTTAGAGTTACATATAACACAGCAATTCCACTCCTAGGTGGAAGAGAATCGAACACAGAACACATGGTCACATAAAATTTGTATACAAATGTGCATTATCTCTAAGACCAAAAAGTGGAAACCAACCAAATGTCCATCAACGGACAAATGGCTAAATAAAATTTGCTATAGCTATACAACAAAATATTATTTAGCAATAACAAGTAATAAAGCATTGAAACATGCTACAACATGGATAAACGTTGAAAACATGGTTGGTGAAAAAGCTAGGCATAAAAGAACACATACTGTATAATTCATTTACATAAATGTCCAGAATAGGAAGAGCTATAGAGACAAAATGACTACTGGGACCAGGCCTGTAATCCTAGCACTCTGGGAGGCTAAGGCAGGTGGATCGCCTGAGCTCATTAGCAGCCTAAGCCCTATCTTCTAAAAAAGCCCAGCATTGCCAGGTGCGGTGGCTCACCCCGGTAATCCTAGTACCTGGGAGGCTGAGGCAGGTGGAGTGCCTGAACTCACAAGTTCGAGACCAGCCTGAGCCAGAGCAAGACCTTGTTTCAAAAAATACCTGGGTGTTGTGGCGGGCACCTGAAGTCCCAGCTACTTGAGAGGCTGAGGCAAGAAAACTTCTTGAGCCCAAGAGTTTGAGGTTGCTGTGAGCTGTGATGACACCGACTCTACCAAGAGTGACTCTGAGACTCTGGAAAAAAAAAAAAAAGACCATCGGCTGCCTAGGGCCAGGCAGATGGAAGTGAGGAGTGACTTTTAATGTACACAGGGTTTCATTTTGGGATGGTGAAAATGTTCTAAAATTGATTGTAGTGATGACTGTGTAAGTCCACAAATACTAACTACTACATTAAAATGAAGTGTATTGGATGTAAATTATCTTAATAAAGCAGCATTTTAAAAAATTTAATAAAGATAGCTGGTTGTGGTGGAGTGCACCTATAGTCCCAGCTACTCTGGAGGCTGAGGAGGCAGGATCATTAGAGCTCACAAGTTTTAGGATATGTGAGCTATGATTGAACCACTATACTCCAGCCTGGGAGAGAAAGAAAGACCTTGTCTCTAAATAAATAAAATAATAAAATAATTTTTAGAATAGAGAAAACATCAAACAGCTCATTCTGACACAAGGAAAAAAGAAATAACACAAGAAAGTGGCAGCACTTATAAAAACAGTGTGAGCATGGATACCACAACTTTCACATTTGGTGAGGACCTAGTGAAGTTGCTGAAGTCTTCCAGGAAGAAGTGATTGATGTGTGATGGGAACTTACTGGCAGAGTAGAGAGAACAAGCTCCCAACTGGGATTAATATAAAGACATGGGCTCGGCACCTGTGGCTCAACGGGCTAAGGCGCCAGCCATGTACACCTGAGCTGGCGGGTTCGAATCCAGCCCGGGCCTGCCAAACAACAATGGGGGCTGCAACCAAAAAATGGCTGGGCGTTGTGGCGGGCGCCTGTAGTCCCAGCTATTTGGGAGGCAGAGGCAGAAGACTCGCTTGAGCCCAGGAACTGGAGGTTGCTGTGAGCTGTGATGCCACTGCACTCTATCCAGGGTGACAGCTTAAGGCTCTGTCTCAAAAACAAAAACAAAAAAATATATATATATACATATATACATAAAAAGACATGGTAATTACTTGTTTTACCTCTTGTACAGTGTAAAAAATTAAAAACTCTCCTACTTTTGGAATTCTGGAGCTTCAATTTTTATCTTAATAAAATACATTTTAGTTCACAAAGAAAAGCCTTACCAAAGAATAAAATCACACAATTTAGCAATTAAAAACAAGGAATTTGAGATTAGATGTATGTGCGTATGAAGTCTGACTTTACACTTTCAAGGCAGGTCATTTTGGTTACTTAGCTTCTCTAAGCTTTCCTTTCCTCATTTATAAGGGAAGATGGTTCTCATATGGTTGTTATAAAGATAAAGAGAAATCATGGGCTTGGTGCCTGTGGCTCAAGCGGCTAAGGTGCCAGCCATGTACACCTGAGCTGGCGGGTTCGAATCCAGCCCGGGCCTGCCACACAACAATGACGGCTGCAACCAGAAAATGGCCGGGCATTGTGGTGGGCGCCTGTAGTCCCAGCTACTTGGGAGGCGGAGGCAGGAGACTTGCTTGAGCCCAGGAAAAGGAAGTTGCTGTGAGTTGTGATGCCACAGCACTCTATCCAAGGGGACAGCTTCAGGCTCTGTCTCAAAAAAAGAAAAAAAAAGAGAAATCATGGATATAACACTGCATTTAAAGTACATGCCAGTTAGAGATATCAAATAAACAGTAACCCTCACTCTAGCACATCTGGCCCAGGAACTCATAGACCAGGGTGCTCACACTGGCTGTACTGGGACACAGATCACAGTCAGCATCTCTTTGGGTTCCTTCCAACATACTTACATAAAATAGCAGTGGACAAGACAGACATCACTAAGGGTTTCATTAGGGTGCTTAAATCATCCACCTCACAACAAACAAATTCAAAGCACCCTTCTGCTGGCCCGCCTAGGCGAGAATGGCAGAGAATCCTCCATCCTCCTCACAAGGCACTGGGCCACTGGCTTCTCTGCCCCAGAGTATGGACAAATCCCTCCTGTATATTAGAAGAACAGTTCAATTCTGCCCGGCTCCTCCCTCCAAAGGCGTGTATAAGTAAATGCATCTCAAAATGTCCTCTAGCTCAGGAAGGAATGAGGAAGCAGCTTAACAATCTTTTTTTTGTTACCTGAAAAATGCCGTAACTCAAACCCAACCAAATATTTCTCATTAAAAACAAAACAAAAACTGCAATGTTTTTACTTTACTTAGAAAAAAATGAATAAAGTACTTTCTTCAACTAGTACATCAACATTACACTGTTACATATCAGAGCTATAGACTACAGTAGTTGATTTGATATTTATAATAGGAAAAAAAAGAAAATTCATTTATTGTTTTTCTCATTATAGCATTAAGTATTTGGTTATATTAGCTAATAGGCTGAACTCTTCATAACCATTAACAAATCCAAATCATACCATAAATCCAAGCTTAATTAACAAGCATAAAAGGATAATTAACATACATTAAGCATTTAGAAAGAAAATTTTAAAGAGGATACTTCATAAACAATACTGGTTGAGAATGTTTAGCCTAAGTTTAAATATTATCTGAAACACTATACACTTTCACCTTATTCCTCAAGGTTGAGACCACTGAACTAAAATACAGATGTATGTATATCATATAAAATGCTTAACTAGCTCCATAGGGAAAAAAATAAAGTAGAAGAAATAAATCTTGTCTCCTTCTTTTTCTGTTTTAAGAATTCATATGTCCCAAAGGATGGCTAGAACTAAAACCCTGGTTTCCTGATTCCAAATCTATCTTTTCTAAATCATGGAAATAAAGAATAAGAACAGCTGGAAACGGAGTTAAGTCATAACAGAAAAAATTCAAAGTTTTTTATGTGCTCCAATTTCCTAAGTAGATATAACTATGTCAAGTTATAACTATATCTAGTTATAAATATCATATAATAAATATCATGGAGACATCTAGCATCAGTTATGTATTTAGGTTGTGAATTCTCTATAGAGAATTATGTACTACTAAGAAAAACTTAATTTATAAGCAAGATACACTTCTACTATAAGCAATTCCTTACACTGAATCATAATTCCTCTCCACTTAAATTTCACCTTTTAGTCTGGGAAGTACTTGGGTTCTTCATCTTTCTCATTCAAACAAGTGACAAGGCTTCAAGTATTAAGTACAAATTTGGGATAGAGGCCCAAATTATAGAATATGCATAAGAATGTTAGATTAAAAAGGGTCTATAAGTATTTAGTAAGTCAGCAGTTTGCAAAAGAAGTGATTTCACCCCACCAAGGGGCAACTGACAATGTCTGGAGACATTTTTGGTTGTCATGATATGGGCAGAGGTGCTGCACAGGACAGCTCTACAACAAAGAATTTTTGGGTACAAAATGTCAACAGTGTGGAGGCGGAGAAACTCTGTAGTAACCAGCCTATAATCCAACAGATAAAGAAGCTGAGGTCCATAGAAGTTAAAGGATTTGCCAAAGATCAGGGAAAGGTTAATGACAGAATCAAAATTCGAATATACATGTGCTGACTTTTAAATTATTTCCCATAAAGTTAGAGGATGAAGATGGGGGAAAGACTCTTCTGGCTTCTAGCTTTTGTTGAAAGCTAATCAACTTTGCAGTTAAATCATCTATTAGTAGAACTAAACCACTTCCAAAAACATACTCTTTCCCAGAAAACACCTGTTTCTAAAACTCAATTTCATCTCAATTCCATTTGACACATTTTTTGGTTGCCTACTTTTGAGAAACAATTAGGAGAAAGAATCAACAGACCAATTGTACACCTCCAAAGAAATAAAACCCCTGTAAGACACCAAGAATAATACAGTAGGGTCACCTAAAAGAACTCCAAAGAGAAAACTCTTTCATTTTTGGACACACTGTCTGTTCCTGGGTATTAAACAGTTTTCATCTTTTATTCCTGTACCATGAAAGCTAAATAGTTTTCTATCAGGATATAACATTTCTTTCTGGAATAGAAAACAGAAAAAAAGTTTCAAACATTTTATATAGAAAACTGTGTAGTAAAGATTTTGGCTTTCTCTACAGAGAGGTCTTGGGCTTTACCTTGGCTTTTGGAAGGTGACCTATGTCACTTGTGATAGGAATATCTTTGTCTACGGTGGGATCAGCCATATCCAATAGTCTTAAGGACAAGGTGGTCATGCCAGAAAAACCAACCATGTGATTCAACCATTCCTTTAAAAGAGCCCTAATTAAAGCTCTGAACATTAAGGCTTGGATGAATTTCCCTGGTTAGTAATATTGCATGTACACTGTCACACACTGAAGCCAGAAGGGTAATACATCCTGAGAATAATGGAAGGTTCATGTTTGGAGTCTCACCCACCCCTGACTCTGCCTTATGCATGTCTTCCTTTGGCTAATTTTTATGTGTATCCTTTCCCTACATAAACCAAAATGATGAGAATAATGGCTTGCAGTGAAGACTGAGAGTCCTTCTAGAGAATTATCAAATGTATGGGTGGTTTTGGGAACTCCCTGAACTTGACATTGGTATCAGAAGTGAGGGTGGTCTTGGAAACTATGCTCTCAAACTTTACAGTTTGGCTAAGTCTGGGCAAGAGTCTGGTTTGTTTATTTTCCAGTGCAATTCTGGGTATTTCCAGACTCTTGCCTTGCATAATCACTTCCCCTTCAGTGTAAGTGTGACCTGTGACTTGCTTCTAACCAACAGAATATGGCAAAGCTGATGGCACATATAGGATTACATGTATGTGACTGCTACAGAGACAGTACTGTCCATCTTGCTAGAAGACTTTCTCTTTCTCAGGCTCTAGAGAAGCAAGCTTCTGTGGTTGGAGCTGCCCTATGGAGGTCACATGGCAAAGAACTGAAAGAAGCTTTCAGTCAACAACCACCAGGAAAGTGAGACCCTTAGTCCCATATTGTGCAAGGAACCGAATGCTGCCAACAACCACATGGGCTTAGAAGTGGATCCTTCCCTACTCCAGCCCTGAAGTGAGCCTACAGTCCCAGCTACATTTTGACAGCAGACAATGAAACAAAGTCATGCCAAATTCTTGACCCACAGGAAATGTGAGATAATATTAAATAAATGTATATTATTTTAATTAGGCCACTAATTTGTGGTAATTTCTTATACAGTAATAGACAACCCCTCCAACAAACAGTGGGGTCAAACAGTGATATGTTCAGAAATGCAACAGAAGAGGAATATTTCTAAAATGCAAATAGGATCATTTCACTTGTGGTTTTATGAATCTCTCAAAGGTCTCTCGCTGACTGCGGACTAAAGCCCAAATACCTTAGCAGCATATATAAGATTCTTCTCAATCTAACCCTATTTCCCTGTGTAGTCACAATTCTTACTATGGTACATCCTCTCACTTCTCTCTCTTCCTCCAACTTCCAGCTATATGCAAAAAATTATAGATTTCCTAAGTGATCTATCCCCATCCCATCCTGTGTGATTCTCCCCTTGCCGAGAATATCTCACCACCTACCCTACCCTTCTTTACTACAGTCTTTTCAAAAGCCAGCTTGAGTGTAACTGCTTTGACATTACCTAGTCAAGGTTTGTGGCTCTCCCAGGTTATCAAAGAACTCTTTGCATATTTCTGTGTTGGCAAGCCCCACTGTGCATTCAAGTTGCTTGTTTACTGCCTTTTCTGCTAAACTGGAGACTATAAAAGTTTCTGGGGGGGAGAAACTAATATTGCATATCTGAGTGTACTTCTCTGTAGTTGTAGCACCAGTAATGGTGCTAAGTATTATATGAATACTATCAAATGAACGGATGCTAATAACATTGTATCCCTTGGTCATATTTTTTCAAGAAAAGATGTTATAATCCACAAAATAATTTTGTGTAATATAAAATATCAAACTTTACCACCATTAATTAAACCATGAATTTCTTAAGTTTATCTAAATTTGAGTATGATATCTAGCCAGCTTACTATTCAACATCTTGTTAAATTGTTGCATAATACAAGTCAACTTCTGCTATTTCATTATTATATCTTTCAAAGACTTAAAAAGTTTTTTTATTTTCTCTTTAAAGCTATAAAACTAACAATTTATATTAACAAAATCAGAGATCACAACTAAATTTAAAATAGTTCACGGTCAAATAAAAACTTGAGTATTAAAGTCAATTTATTTAAACTTTTATTTGTAAGTCTCTAAAACCAATTTTGACTAGGAAAGAGAACTAGTATTTATCCATACTTGTTAAATGTTTAGCTTAGAGGAGAGAGAAATTTTACCTAGATTGCTAGAAGCACCAAAGAATAAATAAAAAAAAAAGTGAATCTTTTTTCTAAAAATCATATGGTATCTACAATACCACTTTAACTTTTAAAATAAAATTTAATATTAAAATAATTTATATAAAGTTTCCTTCATTCATCAAACAAAAATATTTTTTAACTATCTACCCCTAAAATTATAAATCAAATTTATTTCTAAAAAGCTAATTCTTATGTTTCAGTTTTGCCACATGTAACTAAAACAGAGAAAAAAATCCCAAGTGACAAAACTATAAACTAATAATAAACCAATTAGTGCACAAACTAATTTTTACATTGGAACTTTCTAGCTTTTATATTAATTATAATATTAAGACAATATTTTAGTCCTCATAAAATAAAGAGCTAGACTATGCTTTTTTTGGTGTTCGATTTCATTCAAATAGCAGATGTTTTATCTTCGGGGAAATTACCAAATGAGAAGCATGATTTTATAACTGTATCATTTTCATAAACTAATCTTCATGAAAATATTAGTGCTTATTACACAATAATAAAATGACACAAGTTTACAGTCAATTAGTTAAAACAGTATGAGAGTAGTAACGAGTATCTTCAGCACAGTTCTCTTGTACAACACACTGCATTTCACCCTACAGGAAGAATGTTGGCAGAAATCTCTACCACACGGAAACTGCTCTTAAAGCAGTTAGGCCCTGACATTTTATTCAGCAGTTTGAAATCAATCCACAGCTTTCCTCTTTCACGCTCCCATCTGGGGCTAATGCACAGACATGAACATCTATTGAGGAAAATCACAAAAAACTTCAAAACTGCTGTAACGGTAGGCTTGTTTTTCACATATTATTTTAAATATTGTTTGTTAAAGTGTAACTAATCTAACAGTCTTAATCAATGTAAAGGCCATCTCTAATTTGTTTAGTTTCAGTTACCTCAAACATTTTCTAGCAAGTACTTATATGTATCACTGTACAACTTTAACATCCATGCAGGCAAGAACCGGTTTTGCAAAGTCACAAATGCATTTTATTGATCATTTTCAACCACTGGATTTTTGACAAATTGGCATCCATAATGCAGCATCAGCAACTCTGTACGACTATGTTTGAAGTTACTTAAGAAAAAAATCTGAAATGTGCATTACTGATAAGCCTAAAAGAATCCTTTTCATTACATTCCCCAAAGTTCCTTGATTAAAGTTCTATATTTTCTCTAGTAGGCAATACTATTTTTTTTGTTTCATAGTTTAAACTTAAAAAGCAATATGATTAATTAAAAGTACTGAAAAGAATTTCATAATTACAATTATAAAACCAAGAAAAGTAAAGACATATGACTTTTCCTATATTCAGTACCACCTAAAAAGTTAAGTGTTAATGACTACTTTTCATAATGTTAAATTTAAGGTTTAAGCTTTAAAACTTTCTTGGAATTTGTTTCTGTTCATACTAATACAAATCAAGAGTTCTTATAAAGCAGCTAAGTTGAAATATGATATTTTTAACTCACATGAGATAGGATCATGGGTCTTCAATTTAACTATTTATACTACAGGTATCCTAAGCAGAATTAAATTCACATCTGTCCCCCTTTTGAAGGCACAGAATTATTAAGAAACTTAAATTATCAACATTTCTGGGTTTTCGATAGAGAAGAAATACAACTACTTCCTGAAAGTATTTTTTAGAATATTCACTGATACATAAAAACTGTTAGCATCTAATTAAAGATCACTAAGGGTTAAATACTTGTTCTTTGGCCCCTACTGCGTACACCCTGCCAAAACATCCTCTAAGCTTTTAAATATTGCTTCGAAGGTCTGCTTTTTTATTTCCAGGGAAAAAGAGTTTTGTCCCAGTCAGCAGGCCACTAGTTTACTAATTTCCAGTCACCTTGATTTTTGCAAAAATGAAGACTCTGCAGTCTACACTTCTCCTGTTACTGTTTGTGCCTCTGATAAAGCCAGCACCATCAACTCAGCAGGACCCACGCATTACCTATGATTATGGAACAGATAATTTTGAAGAAAGTATATTTAGCCAAGATTACGAGGATAAATACCTGGATGGAAAAAACATTAAGGTACTTTATTTCTACTCTAAATTTAGCTTCTAAAATAGTACCCACTTAAATGCATGTTTTTGTTTTTCTGAATGTGTCTGATAAGAGGAAAGGAAAAGTACTTTAAATGATTCATAGTAATTCATAATAATGGTCTCTAAGATTATATTTTAGGAATATGCATGCCTCCCAGACTAATAGACAGCACCTATGCTAACCAAACAGTATCTTCAGTAACCAAAATATAAAATGTAAGGAAAACTATACTTTCTGATGATGCCTGACCAGTTGCAATTTATATGTTAAATAAAGTTATACAATGTCCTATATGTGTGTATTGTATTGCTTCAAAAATAAATTAGAAGAAAGGTGTATTTGGAGAATTAAAGATGAATTATCAGCTAAAGACTTATTATTTTAGAAAAACAGTTTAAGGAAATAAATAGGGTACTGATTATTTTGGCAGTTATAGCATTTTAGAATTTATGTGTGCCAATTACAAACAGTACTGTAAAATAAAAAATTACTTAATATTGGGCTTTCTTTTCTAATCAGTTTTGATGATTTAGACTTTCAATCAATTTGTTCTAAGTAACTGTAACTATAATTGAGTTAACACTCTGAAGGGATGGCTTTTACACTACATCACTCATACCCTACCTTTATGGGCAAAGTAATTACTTGTGGTTTTCTTGGCACACAGAAATGAATGCTGGGTAAGGGAAAAGTTAATACAGCACATAAGTATCTGTTACCCACTTTGTGTGTCATACACAAACACACAAATAATGGAAAATGAGAAATGCAGCCAAATATATAACAATACTAATTATATCAGAAGTTCCTTTCCACTACAGAGTAGATGGCAAAGGTTTAAGATTGACCAGTTATAAATGCTACTTTCTCCTTTTGGGGGGGATACACAATGAGCAAATGTCAACACCACAGTTTTGCTCAGTGGAGTCAGTTAATATGATAACATTATTTTTGTCCATTATTAAGACAAAAAAGATAGGCTAGTCACAGTTTCAAGTTAAAAAAAAAAGCAACCCATCATAACATAAGCTATTGGTTCACTTGGATGATATGAATTAATCAAAAGACAGTTTCAAAATTTTCTGTTCCCTAAAAAGTAATAACTTTAGAGATGATTTTCTCTCTGCTTCTTCTCTTTATAGGGCTTTAGAAGTTTCACTATCTTAATACAAATTCAGGGATTAAGATATTTGTGGAATGGAAGAGAAGTCAACAGGACTTGATGTACATGTAAAAATGCAGAATGGAGGGAGGATGTTCAATCAGCACACAGATAGGAGAATGATGGTGAAGGGCAGAGTCAGGAAATAAGACTGAGACTGAAGTAGAACATATAAAAGGGTCAAAAGACTAGCAACACCCCATATAACATTCTGTAATCTAATGGCAGAAAATGTACTCTCCAAAAACCGTAAAAAGAGAGTTAATGATATTGATGTGAATTCTCTCAGAGTTAATTAATAGCCTGTACTAGTGGTCTGAGCTGGTGGGTAGGCTGGAATAAAAGAACTACAAGGGGTGGATGGTGCCTATGGCTCATCGAGTAGGGCGCCGGCCCCATATACCAAAGGTGACGGGTTCAAACCCAGCCTCAACCGAACTGCAAAACAGAAAAATAGCTGGGCGTTGTGGCAGGCCCAGCTACTTAGGAGGTTGAAGCAAGAGGATCGCTTGAACTCAAGAGTCTGAGGTTGCTGTGAGCTGAGTGATGCTATGGCACTCCACCGAGGGCGATAAAGTGAGACTCTGCCTCTACAAAAAAAAAAAAAAAAAAAGAACTACAAGGGGCAAGGCTTAACTGAAGCATATAGGTAAAATTTTACCCCCGGAGGAAACCAAAAGACCTCAATCAGTACTTCACATGTGTCACATGGCTAGGGTTCTCATCCCACTCAAAATGGCAGAATCTGAACATGGAACTCACCTTAGACAAGAACCATGAGGAATAACAGTTTCACCTCAGAAAAATTCTCACTCCAATTCAGAAAATTCTCTTATACCTCTCATTTGGAATTTTAATGTGTCCAACATTTTTTAACCACTGAGTTCAGCCATGGGAGATATAAAAATGAAAAAGACCTGCTTCTTTTACTCAAGGAGCTCATGGTCTCTAGAATGAAAACAAGCTGAACAAATACTTACATTATAATTTGATGAATGATGAAATGGGATTATGTATAAAATCCAAATGCAGAAAAAATAAATGCCACTAATTATAACTCTTAGAAGGTAAGTGTCATCTGTGATCCCTAGATTGTAAAGTCACTTTATCACAACAGATAATACACTTTTTTTTTCTAATAGGAAAAAGAAACTGTGATAATACCTGATGAGAAAAGTCTTCAATTACAAAAAGATGAGAGTATAACACCATTACCCCCCAAAATAGAAAATGATGGTAAGTATGAGTATTGTATTGTTTAATTATTTTTCAAAAAGGGTCTTTTAAAAATAGCTGTAATAGAACTTTATTCCTTGTAGTAATCAAAACTTGCCTCAAGATATAGTAAATACAAACAGAAGAATTTTATTTCCAACAATAAAGTCAAAAACAAGTATATTGGGAGTGCACATCATTTGTCATTGCACATTATAAATGAGAAATATGGAACAAAAACATTCAAGAACTACCAAAGCTTAGTCCACAATTAGCCTCCACAAAGTGTGACTTTTTGTCCATACATGGTATTATCAATTGAAGAAATACTGAAACACTGATTCTTTTCCAAATACAGTGTATAGCATCAGGATAAATAAAATACTGCCTTCAACAAACTCATAGAAGTGTCCATTTACATAACTATAATGTACATTTCCATTGAAACAACAGAAAACTTATAAAATCACTAGAAGTCCTACTTAATAGTTTCCATATTATTTGATTTATTCTTGCTCTATCATAGAACAGTATTTCACACAAAAATAGGAGGGCAAAAATCACACACTAATTTCTATACAGCTATAATAAAATTAAAATGACCTTTAAAGATGTGGTAAGTATTATGGTAAAAATAGACTTGAACAAATGGAAAGAAATCCCTTGTTCTTGGATAGGATAACTCAACATCATAAAGATATCAATTCTTTCTAAATTTATAAATTTTAAATAATCCCACTAAAACTACCAATAAATTTCTTATAAAGCTAAAAAAAAATGATTCCAAAATTCACATGGAAAAACATATGCAAATAGGGGAGATACTGAACAAAGAGAGGTACATGACACTGTTAATATAAATAGACAAAAAGACCAATAGAATAGAATATGAGGCTCAGTGCATGTATGTAGCTCAGTGAGTTAGGGAACTGCCCACATACACCAAGGATGGTGGGTTCAAGCTCGGCCCGGGGCCTGCTAGACAACAATGACAACTGCAACCAAAAATAGCCCGGTGTTATGGTGGGCACCTGTAGTCCCAGCTACTTAGAAGGCTGAGGCAAGAGAATCGCTTAAGCCCAAGAATTTGAGGTTGCTGTGAGCTGAGACACCACGGCACTCTACCAAGGATAACATAGAGAGACTCTGTCTCAAAAAAAAAAAAAAAAAAAAAAAAAACAGAATAGAATATGAAGTCCAGAAACAAAAATACACACGGAAATTTAGTATTCAATAAAGGTACCACTTAAATCACTGAAGTAAAAATGGTGTTTTTAAAAAACAGTGCTAGGAGAACTAGGAAGTCATTTGAAAAAAGACACAATTAGATCCATAGCTTACACAGAAAAATAAACTACAAATAGATTAGGAATCTAAACTATATAAGCACTAGAAAATAATCTGAGTATACGATGCCTCAAAATCCAGAGAGAATAACAGAAAAGAACAATAAATTTGACCCCAAGAATGTATGTTACAAAAACAAAGACAACTGAAAACTGGGAAAAATATTTGCAACATAAATTACAGATAAATACTATAACTAGATACAGAGTAAACTGATAACTAGATAAACAGGTAATATGTCTTATTTATAAAAAACTTAAATACTGAAGAAAAGAAACTGACCAAACTTCCATTGGAAAAAGAGGCAAAAGAGGCCAGACGTGGCTCATGCCTATAATCCTAGAACTCTAGCAGGCCACGGCAGATGAACTGCTTGAGCTCAGGAGTTGGAGACCAGCCTGAACAAGAGTGAGACCTGGTTTCTACTAAAAATAGAAAAAATAGCTGGGCATTGTGGCTGGCACCTGTAGTCTCAGCTACTCAGGAGGCTAAGGCCAGAGGATCTCTTGAGTCCAAGAGTTCAAAATAAAAATAAAAATAAGAT
Source organism: Perodicticus potto (assembly GCA_963574655.1). Lineage (NCBI taxonomy): Eukaryota > Metazoa > Chordata > Mammalia > Primates > Lorisidae > Perodicticus > Perodicticus potto. The sequence goes on along the minus strand of CAUYRH010063387.1, from coordinate 23,303 downwards.
AAAAATGATCTGACTGAAAAAGATGTTCAACCACATGCAAAGACATGCAGAGACATGCAAATTAAAATTATATTGAGATTGACAAAATTTTAACTTGATTTTTAACCTGATTGACAAAATCAAAGTGTAACAATATATGATAATATGCTTCATTAGCAAGGCTGTGACTTTCATAGACTGCTAGCAGAAAGGCAAATCAGTACTTTTACATAGGAATTTGGCAATATATCTAACAAAATCAAACACATGTTTAGTTTTTTTTTTTTTTTTCAGTTTTTGGCTGGGTCGGGGCTTGAACCCACCACTTCCGGTATACAGGGCTGGTGCCCTACTCCTTGCGCCACAGGTGCCGCTCTATATGTTTACTTTTTGATATAGCTATGCAGAGAGTATTTATAATATGTTACCTTTCATATAAGAAAGAAAGGGATATCAGAAAATGTACCTCTGTGTGGGGGAAAAAAACAAACAAAAAAGCACCAAAAAACAACCCTGGGCCAAAGAGGAATTGTGGGAGAGGGAGTGATAATTCTCTGATTATACATTTTTTGTGTTGATTTCGTTTTTAGAACAATGCTAATGTTTTAAACAGGCAATTTAAATAAATATAAATTTGATATATGAATAAAACTAATAGGAACCAGGTAAAAAGAATCAAAAAGTTGTAATACAAACAGAAAAATTAAAACTTAATTATATTTCAAATTAATATCATAACACACTAGAGAAGGAAAAAAATCTAATTCAAATAAGGATTAAATACAGTATTTTGACTATATACTTCCAGGCTAAGGACAAGGACTACAAAGAAATACTAACTTACAGTGAGTGGGTTTGTTTTCCACAGTGTTATGAATTAGAAAAAGTGAAGCTACTTAATGTGTGTTCTAGAAGTGAGCAAATTAAATACACATTATAAATAAAGAGAACTAGGTTTCATTCACACTGTCAGAGAAGAGCATTACATGAAGCATGAAAATGTGGAAGGTTAGAAAGAACCTGTAGGGTCAGAACTAATGGCTCAGGCCTAAATCCCCAGCACTTTGAGAGGCCAAGGCAGTAGGATCTTTTGAGGCCAGGAGTTCAAGATCAGCCTGAGCAACATACAAGATACCATCTCTACAAAAAATAGAAAAATAAACTAGATATGGTGGCTTGTACCTGTAGTCCTAACCGCTTAGGAGGCTGAGGCAGAAGGATTGCTTGAACTTAGGAATTTGAGGTTGTAGTGAGCTATGAAGATACTGCTGCACTCCAGCCTAGGCAACACAGCAAAATCTTTTCTTAAAAAAGTAGATTGTGGAGCTGGACCGGAATGGAAGATATTAGTATTGACTCACGGTTTTTATAAAGAAATACTGAAATACAGATGTGTTTTCATTTGGGTATGTGTATGTATCATATGGTATATTTTTATGTATACATGTGAGCAAATTGTGTGTACATATAATTACATATGTGCATATGCATGTTGTATGTGTGCATATTATATATGGATACAGACACAAATAGACACACACTGACAGTTCCTAGTTCTCTCTGCTGAAAGAGCCTAGAAACAATGAGATCCTGGGAGCAATGAGCACACCTAGCACTTAGATCTTGGTTTCTAACACCATTCTCCACTACAAGGCAACAAAGTGAGACTCTATCTCTAGTGCTTCTGGAAGAGATAGTTGATTTCAGGGCTGGGGAAGAAAAAATGCAAGATTGGTTCAGGATGTCTTAGAATGCCAAAAAACAAGGAAGTTCTCGAAGTTCTTCTAAAAATCCATCAAAATGTATGAAATAAATAAAGGTATACATGTTTAAGAGATAGATAAAATCTACACACTGAAATCTAGACAACAATGTAAGAAGACCTGAACTGAAGGTGTGGAAGCCTTAATATCATCAAGATGTCAATGTTCTCCAAACTTATTCACACACTCAACACAAATCTAATCAAAATCACAATAGGCTCTTTTTAAAAAAATTAACAAGCTGATTATAAAATTTTTATGAAAATGTAAAGGACCCAGAATAGTCAAAACAACATTGAAGAACAAAGTTGAAGCATTTATACTATAAAGACTTACTATAAAGGGTACAGGAATCAAGATACTGCAGTATTGGCATAAATATTAAAAAAAAAATAGATAGGGGCGGTTGCTGTGGTTTACGCCTGTCATCCAAGAATTCTGGGAGGCCGAGGTGGGTGGATTGTCTGAGCTTGCGAGTTTGATACCAGGTTTGAAACAGAGCAAGACCCTGTCTCCAAAAAATAGCCAGGTGTTGTCCTGGGCACCTATAGTCCCACCTACTTGGGGCAAGAGAATTACTTGAGCCCAAGAGTTTGAGGTTGCTGTGAACTAAGATGCTACGGCACTCTACCAAGGACAACAAACTGAGACTCTATCTCAAAAAAAAAAAAAAGATGAACAGAGTAAGAGTCCAGAAACAGGATTATACAAGATAGTCAACTGGTTTTTTGATAATATGACAAAACAATTCAATGGGGAAAGAATAAACTTTAAAAATGGTACTAGAAGAACCAGACAACCATAAGAAAATTTAAAAAGAATCTTTAGGCCAGGCATGGTAGTTCACTTCTGTAATCCTAGCATTCTGGAAGGTCGAGGCAGGAGCATCACTTGAGCTCAGGAGTTCCAGACCTGCCTGCACAAGAGCAAGACCCCATCTCTACTGAAAATGAAAAAAATTATCTGGGTTTTGTGGCTGGCACCTGTAGTCCTAGCTACTGGGAAGCTGAAGTAGGAGGACTCCTTGAAATCAGGAGTTTGAGGTTGCTGTGAGCTACAATGACACCAGGGTACCCCAGCCTAGGCAACAGAGTGAGACTTTTTTAAAAAAAGAAATCTTGACCTCTCCTGACATACATAAAAATTACTTCAAAATATACCTCATACTTACATGCAAAGAGCTTAAACTATACAACTTTTAGAAGAAAATAAAGGATAAAATCTTAGTAGTGGGCAAAATTTCTTAAACACAACACAAAAGCACAATCTACAATGGAATCACTGTTCTTCTTTACAATTTACAATGTTTGCTCTTCAAAGGACACTGATAAGAGAATAAAAAGACAAGTCATGATGGAAACAGTGGCTCACACCTATAATCCCAGCATTCTGGGTAGCTGAGGCAGGAGGATCACTTGAGGAGGATCATAGGAGTTCCATGCTAGCCTGGGCAACATAGAAATCCTATCTCTACAAAAAATAAAAACAAAAACTCAGCTGGGCATGGTGGTGAGTGCCTATAGTCCTAGCTACTCGGGAGACTGAGACAGGAAACTTATTTGAGCCCAGGAGTTTGAGGCTGTAGTAAGGTATGATTGTATCAATTCATTCCAGCCTGGGTGACAGAGTGGGACACTGTCTATGAAAAAGAAAAAGAAAATAAAAGGCAAGTCAAAGCCTGCGGTAAAACATAAATCTGGCAGAAGACTAATATGTAGAATATATACTTTTATAATAATTCATCAATAATATAAGCCCTAATTAAAAATAGGCAAGAGATATGCACAGACACTTCACTAAAAAACATATGTGGATGGCAAATAAGGACATGAAAAGATGTTCACACTGTTAGGCTTTAGAGAAATGCAAATTAAAACACGGTAAGATGCTACAACATACCTTACTTGAATGGCTAAAAAGACTGACCATACCAAATGTTGGTAAGGACGTGAAGCAAGCAGAACTCTCATACACTGCTGATGACAATGAGAGATGACCGTACAGTTTGTATATATTCAGACAATAAGACACTGCTCAGTAATAAAGAGGAATGAATTACTAATACATGTAACAATGGATGAATCTGAAAGATTCTAAGATTTTTCAGATCTAAGATCTGATGTTAAGTGAAAGAAGCTAGAAAAAAGATAACACACTGCACAATTATTTTGATAGGAAATTCTCTTCTGAGCAAAGTTGCATTTAGGTATACTCATCAAAAAGCAGATCAATGGTTGGTTGGGGACATTTGGGTTTGGCTATTTCAAACAAAGCTGCTATGAATAATATGGACATATTTGCATGGACTTAATACTTTCATTTCTCTTGGGTAGGAGTGCAATGACTGGGTCTTACCTTTTGAATAAAGTCTCAAACTATTTTCCTAAGGCTTATGTGATTTTACATTTTCACCAGCAGTGTATGAGAATTCTACTTGCTCCAAGAATTTAGAGGGATTACTAAGGGGCATGAGAAAACTTTTGGGGGTGGTGAATATGTTAATTACCTCGACTGAGGTGAAGGTTTCATGTAAAAAACTTATAAACTATACAATTTCAATACATAGAATGTATTGTATGTCAATTAAAAAAAAACTGTGGCAGGAATAAAGGCTTGAAAGGGCCCTCCTTGGGTAATCTGTGACAATTTGATTATAAAAATAAACATGATGGCAATGGATCATGATTCATGGGACAGAGAATACATAAGTTCATACTGATATAAAAAATAAAGAGAAAGGAAAACTCCACTTTACAGCAGAATGCCAACTAACAAATGTAAAAGAAATGATGGAATTAGAAAATCACTATTTGGCGACTATCACAGTGATAAATGATTTAGGGAATAATCATCAAGATGCTAAAACTAATGGGCAAGAGTCTGATGACACACCAGACATTAGAGTCTCAAAGGACTTCTCCAGAAGACATATTAATTAGAAGGTGAAAAACAGTAACTTTACAGAGTGAGAAACGCAGTTGACACCACTTGAAACAAGTGACCAAAGATAGTGTCATGAACGGGATAAACAGAGAGGGCACTGAGGATGCACTATCATTGCCATGGTACTCCTGCCAAAAGTAAGGAATCTCTGTCAACTAAAAGACATTCTACAAAAAAATGCCTTGAAAAATAAAATGAAACCAGAAGTGATGGCTCATGCCTATAATTCCAGCTACTCAAGAGGCTTAGGTGGAAAGATCACTTAAGGCCAGGAGTTCAAGACCAGGCCAGGCAACAAAGGAAGACTCATCTTAAAAAGAAAATTTAAGAAAAAAAAAATTGAAAGAGGGAAAAAAGCTCTGCATTTTTCAAACAAAGTGAAAAGTGTGAAAAACAAAGACTAAGAAACTATTCTAGGTTAAAGGAAAGAGGCTTGACAAATGCAATGAATGACTTGGGGGTGTTAAGGGATCCTAACAGTGCCTATGATAACTCTAGTTTTTAAGTTAATGGTTTGCTCATTTAAGCAGTGGTTTCTAAAGTCCTTAGTTACTGTCAGTAATGTGAAATGTTTCTTACATATCAAACTTCATAAATTAAGCTTGTGTTTACCTTAACTTCAACCTAGGAACTTTTTTGGTATTCATATGAAGAAATAAAATTGTCAATCAATTCAGCAGTCAAGTGAGCATCAATAAAATAGAATAAAAAGAGAGTGTGGACTGCAGACTCTCAAGACAATATTCTGGAGAATTATCAAGCACCATGCAGGTCACAAGTTATCAAGACTGAATATTTTTCCTGTTTTTATCTATGATTCTCTAAACTATATCTTCAAATTAGTAACAGCATTCATGATAGCAATAATTTTACCAGTAGGGGCCAAATATTTTCAAGTTACTGTTTATAATTTTTTGACTTTGTTTCTTGATTTAGAAATGCCCACGTGCCTGTTGTGTGTTTGTTTAAGTGGCTCTGTATACTGTGAAGAAGTCGACATTGACACTGTACCACCCCTGCCAAAGGAATCAGCCTACCTTTATGCACGATTCAACAAAATTAAAAAGCTGACTGCGAAAGATTTTGCAGACATACGTAAGTTTAAATAAGATGTTAATATTAACTCATGTTATTATTTAACTCATATAAACACAAGACTCCACATAGTTGAGACCTACCACATAGAGCGAGGGTTGTCACTGTTGGAGTATATTAAGTATCTACCACACTTCACAAAAATCTATTAGTTTGTTGGTGAATTTCCTTTCCATTTGGACATACTCTGTAATCTTTATTACCAACTTCAGTGTGTACGGGCAACTATATCTTCTCAACCCAAATACTTTAGGATCCTTTTCCTCAGATAGTGAACAGCACCAATATAACTAGGATGCTCCTCCAATATAACTAAGATCCTCTTCCAACAATAACATTTTATTTTTTACCTTCAATATTAATGCACAGAAATTGCTTTTTCTTACTGTAGCTTATCACTTGTAAAGCCTGACTGTACCATATGATTCTAATAAGGAAACACTATTGAGAACAGTAGCATTTAATTTCCTCCAAGCTCATTAACAATCTTGTACTTGTATCAAGCCTTAACTTGACTAGGGTGTTGCTATGGACACACCAGAATCTCCCATTTCTGTAGTATCAAACCCTAATGCTGGATCATAAATTTCTTTTCAGTTTTCTAGACTTCTAGGTTCTCAAGCATTTCTGAAGAAAATTACACCAAGAAATACACACTGGCACCACTACACATTTATGAGATTAACCAGAATTGGATTCGTGCTGCCTTTGGTAGCTCCCAACTATGAACTGAAGTATAGTTGAGTCTCATTATTTGTGGATTCCATATTTGTAAATCACCTATTTGTTGAAATTTATTTGTAACCCCAAAATTAACACCTGTGATGGGTTGTGTGGCAAACATTTTGAGTTAAATGACATACACATTCCCAGTTGAGGTGAATTTAAATGCTAACATTCTTAAGTGCAAGAAGGTTATTACATGCCTTAGAGACAAAATACATGTTAGATATGCTTCATTCAGGCATGATGTTATGCTGCAATATTAATGAATCAATAATATATATTAAATAAGATACCTTTAAATAAGAACACACATAAAACAAGGTTATGTACCAGCTGATAGATGAAAATGTGTGATCAGGGACTCACAGGAACCTAACCCTGTACTTCCTCTAGGAGTAACGGTTCAGTATTTACTAATTTAGAGTTTGTGGTGATTTTATAGAACATGACTACTATGAATGAGAAGTAACTATATTTCCCAGACACAAACACACAAATACTTATTCTGTCTCTCAGTATGTATCACTCTAATAATAATCAGGGAACATTTTTGTCTTTGTTGTTATGTAATAAGGCATGATTATTATTAAGATCACATACTTACAATTATTATGCCATTTGCAAGCAGAAAATCTCAACTATTAGGCTCGCGCAGTGGCTCATGTCTATAATCGTAGCACTCTGGGAGCCGAGGCAGGTGGATTGCCTGAGCTCACAGGTTCAAGACTAACCTGAGCAAGAGCGAGACCCCATCTCTAAAAATAGCCAGCTGTTGTGATAGGCACCTGTAGTCCCAGCTACTCAGGAAGCTGAGACAAGAGAGTTGCTCGAGTCCAAGAGTTTGAGGTTGCTGTGAGCTATGACACCACTGCACTCTACAAAGATGTCTAAAAAAACCCAAGATCCAAACTATCATATCATTCTATTTGATCAATGACTACTTTTTATGATTTATAATAAGAATTTCTTTCAAACTGCCTGAACATTCTGAGGAATTAAAACAGAGAGGATAGAAAGATTCCACTAATGGCTCGGGCACCCGTACTCAGTGGTTTGGATGCTGGCCATGTACACCAAGGCTGGTGGGTTCAAACCTGTCCCAGGCCAGCTAAACAACAAAGACACTGCAACAAAAAAATAGCTGGGCGTTGTGGTAGGCACCTGTACTCACAGCTACGTGGGAGGGTGAGGCAAGATAATCGCTTAAGCCCAAGAGTTAAGGTTGCTATGAGCTGTGACGCCACGGCACTTGACTGAGGGTGACATAGTGAGACTCTGCCTCATAAAAAAAAAAATCGAAAGACTCCATTAACTGTAAGATTCCTTCCAAACTTCAGATTCTAGAACTCCACTGAGAAGGGGCACCAGTGTCAGGTACAAAGAAATGCTTGATGTTCACTCAGCAAAATTTTACAGAGCTATTAATTACAGACACTCTATTAAGCACTAAAAATAAGAGATGTTTGAGTATCTATTAAATAAATGTTCTTTTATTCAATCACAAATGAAAATTTAACTTCATATTTTTTGAATATTTTTCCCTCAAGCTAACTTAAGAAGACTTGATTTTACGGGAAATCTGATAGAAGACATAGAAGATGGTACTTTTTCAAAACTTTCTCTGTTAGAAGAACTTTCACTTGCTGAAAATCAACTATTAAAACTTCCAGTTCTTCCTCCCAAGCTCACTTTATTTAATGCAAAATATAACAAAATCAAGAGCAGAGGAATCAAAGCAAATGCATTCAAAGTAAGTATTTTATAGTAAAACTACACATAGTATTATTGATAATGTGATATATAAAACAGAAACCATGGTTTAGAATTGTTTTGGTTACATTTTAAAACTATTTTGATTTAATAAATTATTTACATAACAAACAGCTATCCAATTAGGCTTACTTAGCCTAGTTTATCCCTGCGTCTAATACTTCTGTCTTATTTCAAGGGATTGCATTGTTTCCCATTTTTTCTCCTATCCACACAGCAAATATATTTGTTTAGACACAGCTGGTCCCCTCATGGCACTTACTGTCTACAAAAACTCAAAAGTGCACTTTCTCTGTGTTTTTTTCCCCATTAAAATAATGACAATTTATGAAGTCCAGAAAAAGTTCCAAAAATAAACACTGAATTTGACTTCTAATATTTAAAAATATTAGACTGTAAAATTCTATAGAAAGACTTTCCTTGATTTCACGATGGCATCTAACACAAAATTCTACATGTAAGAATTAAAAGGCCAGGCATGATGACTCACACCTGTAATCCTAGCACTCTGGGAGGCTGAGGTGGGTGGACTGCCTGAGCTCAGGAGTTTGAGACCAGCCTGAGCAAGAGCGAGACCCTTTCTGTAAAAATAGCCGGGTATTGTGGGGGGTGCCTGTGGTCCCAGCTACTTGGGAGGCTAGGGAAAGAGGATCGCTTGAACCCAAGAGTTTGAGGTTGCTGTGAGTTGTGATGTCACCGTACTCTACTGAGGGAGACCAAGTGAGACCCCCGTCTCCAAAAAAAAAAAAAAAAAAATTAGTTATATTTTTAATTTAGCAAATCAAGAAAATATTATGTAGGAAAACAGGAAGGTGATCTACTTTGACTTATGTACCCAGGTTGTCGCAAAACACATGGTCTATAGAAGTAACCACCCAGGACAATGTCTGTAGTTCTGAGGTATCATTCCTAGTCCTGGAGGATGACTTCAATAAAAGGATGAGATGATTATACCACTGCTGGCAACAGATATAACATCATTTGAAAGGCAAAGTCTGTTGCTTCAAAACATAACTCCTAACAGAAGGTCCTAAGACTATCACAAATTCATTCTCATAGGAAAAGCAATTATCCAATGTGCTCAATCCTAATATGAAGCCAGTAGACAATCTAATGCATGCCCATACAGGAGAAAAACTCATTTCAATTCAAGTTGGAGTGAGGGGTAATGAAGGGAGAGGACGGGGAGTAAGGTGCTTCTACTGAATAGGCAAGGTATGGGGGTGTTTGGTACACATTTTGAGTGTGAGACATAACTACAAGAGAGACTCTGCCTAACAAATTCAAATATTTTGACCTGTTTGTTTGTACACTCACATTAACCTGAAATTTAAAAAAAAATTCTATAGAGTTTATGATAATCCCACAAATGTATAATTAAATGTATAATTCCACAAATATTGTCTGTTAGGAAATGTAAAAATATTCAATTTTTCTTTCCTTTTTTGTTTACATTTGAGGTATCCTTTTTCAGCTTTAAGAGATGTTTTAAAGTTATATCAGAGTACCTCTAATGTTTCTTCTAAGAGACTCAGACAGTATTAATCTGAGTTGGTCACATTAGTAACCAAGATATTAAAGACCTATAAAAGATGATTGACATTTTACAAAGAGAATGTTTAATATTTGGGGGTTTACACATGTATTACAAAAGGAATTCATGATAAGTTGGTATAAAGATGATAAACTTGGCTACTTTGCAATTTTGCTTAATACTAATGGTAAAACCTAGGTTACTCTAACCCATGTAAAGGAAGTACACTGGGAAGAAAGGAGCCCAGTGCCCATGTGGTGGAAGGGATTAGGTCAGGGATGGTGATTCATGCCTGTATTCCCAGCCCTTTGGAAGGCTGAAGCCAGAAGATTACTTGAGGCCATAAGTTCAAGATTAGCCTAGGTAACAAAGCAAGACCCCATCACTACAAAAAAATTTAAAGAATTAGGTATGGTGGCATATGCCTGTAGTTCTACCTACTTAGTAAGCTACAATTATGCCACTGTATTCCAATGTGAATTACAGAGCAAAACTTTGTCTCTAGAAAAATAAAAAAAAAAATGAAACACATCAAAAAAATTAAAGTATTTTTTTAAAGAATATATATCTAAGCTAAGGTAAAAGGATAATCATCAGGCCAGGAGAGGAAGGCAACACCTGTAATCCCAGCACTTTAGGAAGCTGAGGTGGGAGAATCACTTGAATTCAAAAGTTCAAGGCAAGCCTGGGCAAAATAGACCCTGTCTCCAACAAGAATATAAAAAAATATTAGCAGGGCATGGTAGCATGTGCCTGTAATTCTAGCTACTCAGGAGGCTGAGGTTGGAGGATCTCTTCAGCCCAAATATGGAGTTACAATGAATTTTTATCACGCTACTGCACTCTAGCCTGGGCAACAGAGTGAGACTGTCTCTAAAAGAAAAAAAAAAAAGTAATGTCAGGGGAAACTACCTCTTGAATTCATAGCATATAGTCATACACAATAATGGGTTACTGATCATAAAGAGTAATACAACACAAAGCCCTTTGGAGAAAAAACATATCAAGTTAAGTGTTTAATAAATTGTTTCAGGAAACATCTTGCTAAGCACACGCACCTCTTAGGAGTAAGAACTTTGCACCACCTTTCTAGAAATTGGTGGAACTTCCAGATGGGAAGCTCTGGAAGTACAGGAAAGATTAAGGGAGCACTAACGTCCAACATCAGAGAGGTACTGACTTCATTAGCTGCTCCCAAGACTAAATGAAAGGGCCTCAGATGTTAGTATCGGGGCTGGGTATTCAGAGATGAGATGAAAGTAAAGGACCACATATCATACACACATACACACACACACACACACACACACTCTCTCTCTCTCTCTCTACTTGAATACTGTGAAGGAAAGCACAGACCTTGATAATAAACAAAACTTTTGTTAACAGAAATTGAACAACCTCTCCTTCCTCTACTTGGACCACAATGCCCTGGAATCTGTGCCTCTTAACTTACCAGAAAGTCTACGTGTAATTCATCTTCAGGTATGATGGTTCTTTTCACAATATCTGACTTTGATTACCTGTGGGTCAAAATCTTGTAACTCACTGGAAATCTTACCTGCTCACATGCAAATTTTGGTTAGGTCACTATCCACTATCGTACTGTGACAGTTGATTGCTTTTTAAAAGTATGAATATTTAGCTAAATGAGCTCTTCTGCCCAGAAATCCAGGTTCTATCCAGAGCATAATGAGTGAACCAGCACAGTAGGTGTAAAGTCTGCTGTTGACTGGGATTTTACTCCAGGTATATGCTTGGCATTTTATAGTTACCAATAATGTGACACACAGATGTGAAGTGAGGAGGCACTTAGACCTCTGATGTCTGTTTCTTTCTCCAAACAGTGGTAAACATTTGCTTTTGCAGACTTTTCAGCTGGCTGTACAATACCAACTTGAAGTAATGCAAAAGTGAAGAGAGAATGAAAATAAACTAAAACTGGTCTCTTGGTGTCACAAAAATTCCTATTTGTTCTTTTATTTCTTGGACTACTTAAGGACAGAGAACCCATTCTGAGTTGAAACTCTAGAATAGAATACTTTCTCCAACTAGTATGCTAGTATTACTACTCAGAACTTTGTGTTATTGCTAATTATGGATATTACTCTAAGTAACAGCAAGTAGTCTATTCTTCTAAAATAATACTGTAGACTTATAAAAGGAAGCTCAGATTATACACAGAGAGTTTTATTATCACAGTATTAAAAATTACCATTTTCATAAAATATTCTATGGGATCCTATGACAAAGCATATGAATGGTTGATTTCAGATTTCTGAATAATTTTTTCCTCTTATTTTTCAGTTTAACAACATAACTTCAATTACAGATGATACATTCTGCAAGGCTAATGATACCCGTTACATTCGGGACCGAATTGAAGAGATACGCCTGGAGGGCAATCCAATCGTCCTGGGAAAGCATCCAAACAGTTTTATTTGCTTAAAAAGATTACCCATAGGTTCATATTTTTAACCTCTATGAGTACAACATGTAAACTAAAGTACACACATACTTATACTCTCTCAATAATGTCGAAAGGAATATAAGTATTGGTTTAATATTAACTTTGTATACCTTTTACGAAGGAATTTGATGTTTTCAGCAAAAATGTTCAAAAATTTTATATGTAGTAAGTAAAAAGACTGAATTCCTACATTCAAACAAAGTGAAGTAAAAATACATTAACAGCATTACAAATTCCCTCTAGTTTATATGTGACTACCACTTAAAAGACATATTTTTATGTTACCCAAATATGAGGTGCATTATTGCTCTTACTAATGATGTAAGAGGATAAGTCCAAGAAACTTTCAACTGTTTGTTTTTCCTGGCCTTTACTTTATTTCAAAACCATTGAAGGCAGATGTTCTGAAAACTTTGAAAAGGTAAGTATTTCCAGTGATCTCCCATTTTTCTTTTATGATTCATAATTATTCCTTTTGAAGTAGGAACTTTTGTTTTCTTCCTATCAAGGCAGCTATTTTATTATATTTTCACTTAGCATGAGAAATAGAATAATAATCACATGCCTAGGTAAAATTTTGTAAATAAAGTAGGATTCTAGTCTCTCATAAAGAGCTAATGCAGAAATGTTCAATGTTATTCTGCTTTGTGGTCACACAGATAATGTCATGTGTAATCTTGTAAAATATATTCTTTTATCTTAATATTAACATTCTATGTCTACCACAAAACATTTTTTAAAAGTCAAACAAGCTAAAACAAGTATGCTTATAAGAAAAAAATCAATAGTCCATCCATTTCTCAGAGGATAGATAACAAGGTTCTCCACTCTAAGAATTTTCAAATCTAAGATAACTGCAAATATTTTCTTTGACATTATAGGAATGAGAATCTCATCAATAAATCTGTCTAAAGATAAGAAATGTATTCTGTGGTGGTACTATACACCATTTCCCCAACCATTTAGGCAGACCAATGTTTATCCTAATAAACTAAATATCACAATAAAGTTTCTGAGAAACATTTTCTAAATACCAAGGATGAACTAATATTATTAATGGTGAAAATCTTATCTTCAATCTAATAGTGATAATTTATGATGACTAAATAATTCCGGATTAAAATTACAAAAGTTTCCTCTGCCTGCATCCCACTTAAACGTCTTAGTCCACACATTGCTTTAAAGTTAAATACAAAATTATCAGTGTTTTAGAAACATAAGTCTGAACTGTATCCATGAACGTGTCAACATTATTTCCAATATAAATATAAATTATACATCAGAATTAAGTTGTTGCTGTACACCATTCCCAGAATACATACTTATTCCCATTTATAAGCAGGTTTCTGTTTTTTACTATCTAGAATGATATATGTTTTTTAATTACTCTCCATTTATCAAGGTTGATCCCAGATGAAAATTTTTCATTAAAGTATCTGTGATATCTTAAGGCCACAATTATTGCTCTTCCAGTGATTATTAACTTGCTCACTTATTCTGATAACTAATGATTACAATTATTATACCACTCTCTCATCATTTATGTGCATGCCTCATTTCCCTATTACTGAAAGCTTACTAAAAGCACTGAACACAGCTTTATACTTTCAAAGTGCTTAGCACAAGAGTGAGCACATGTGAACTGAATATACAATAAATATTGCAAAATAAAATCCACATGGAGGACTTCTGTTTTATTCAGAAAAATGGAATCTTTATACTATCAGAATTTCGAACAAATTGATAGAGATATCTAGAAATATATACCTGATAAAGGAAGGTTCAGTGAAAAGACTGAGACTAGGAAAAGTGGACAGAGGAGATACCTGCCGTGTTTCTAGTTTTCAGAAGAATAATGTATTCCTATATTCTTTTTATGATAAAACTTACCAAAGAAAAACACTGTAAAGTAATTCTCAAGTTTAAAAATATTTAAAAGGCAGTAGTTTCAAATATAATAATGATCAGGAACAAAGTGCCTTGGCAAAAAGCCTTAATTATAGGATTAAAGAAATAATTTTGGGACTTCTAGACAAGACAATAATACAAACATGGGTACCTTACACCTTCATATATAGGAACTTAAACAGCAAAAATAAGAGGCCCAGTGAGGTGGCTCACATCTATAAATCTAGCACTCTTGGAGGCTAAGGCAGGTGGATTGCCTGAGCTCAGGATATTAAAACCAGCTTGAGCAAGAGCAAGACCCCATCTCTAGAAACAGCCAGGTATTGTGGTGGGCACCTGTAGTCCCAGTTATTTGGGAGGCTGAGACAAGAAGATTGCTTAAGCCCAACAGTTTGCGGTTGCTGTCAGCTATGACACCACGGCACTCAATCCCAGGGTTATAGACTAAGTATCAAAAAAAAAAAAGCAAAAAAAATAAGATAAACAAGAAAAATTATATCATCAAGATCCAGTAGGTACCATGGGGAAAAAATTCAAGAAAGTAAAAGTATGCTGATTCTATTATATTAAATAATGTTTCATTCTTTAATAATTTTATAATTAAAGAAATAGAGATTAAAATTTAATTTATTCCTTATAAAGACTGCAGAAAGAAACTAAAGAACACATGGCTCGTCACCTGTGGCTCACGCGGCTAAGGTGCCAGCCACATACACCTGAGCTGGCGGGTTCGAATCCAGCCCGGGGCAGCCAAACAACAATGATGGCTGCAACCAAAAAATAGCCGGGTGTTGTGGCAGGCTCCTGTAGTCCCAGCTACTTGGGAGGCAGAGGCAGGAGACTCGCTTGAGCCCAGGAGATGGAGTTTGCTGTGAGCTGTGATGCCACTGCACTCTACCCAGGGTGACAGCTTTAAGCTCTGGCTCAAAAAAAAAAAAAAAAAAAAAAAAAAGAACACATACATAAAAGGAAAGGCATCTTGTGTTCATGGATTGGGAAGAATTGTGGCTGGGAAGAATCAACATAGTGAAAATGTCTATACTAACAAAAGGAATCTATAGATTCAATGCAATCCCCATTAAAATACCATCATCAGACTTTCAAGATTTATAAAAAATAATTCTTCATTTTGTATGGAATCAGAAGAAATCACATGTAGCCAAGCCAATTCTTAGCAATAAAAACAAAGCTGGGGGTTTCACCCTATCAGACTTGGCTATACTACAAGGCCACAGTGATAAAAAAAGCATGGACAGACTCAAATTAGACCTCTCATTTGATCCTGCAATCCTATTACTGGGCCTCTACCCAGGAGAAAAAAAATCCTTTTATCATAAGGACATTTGCACTAGACTGTTTATTGAAGCTCAATTTACAATTGACAAAAAGGCTGGAAACAGCCTAAGTGCCCACCAACCCAGGAATGGACTAATACACTGTGCTATATGTATACCATGGAATACTATTTACTCACTAAAAAAAGATGGAGACTTTACATCTTTTGTATTAACCTGGAGGAAGGTGGAACACATTCTTCTTAAGCAAAGGATCACAAGAATGAAGAAGCAAGAATCTAATGTACTCTATTCTAATATGAAGGCAGTAAATGAGCTAATGGGGGGGGGTTAGGGGAATGAGCAAGTGGGGAGAGGGGAGGAGGGAGGAAGATGGGAGGTCACGGTGTATGGCATACCTCTCAGGGGCAGGACACAATTATAAAAGGACTTTATCTAACACATGAAATCAGTATACCTCATTCTTTGTACCCTCAATGAAACCCAAACAATAAAAAATAAAATAAAAACCTTAAAAAAGCATTGAATATTGTTAAGAGGACAACACTACTCAAAATGACTAAACACAATCACCAAAGTCCCAATGATACTTTTTGCAGAAATAAAAAAAGTACACCCTAAAATTCATATGGAATTTCAAGAGTCCCCCTAAATAAATAAAAGAATCCTGAAAAGAAGAACAAAAAACAAAAGAAGACTAACATTCCTTGATTTTAAAACTACAAAGATATAGTAATCACAACAGTGTGGTACTAGCATTAAGTATAGACACATAGACCAATGGAGCAGACTAAACAGCCCAGAAATAAAACCTTGCACTTATGGTTAAATGAGGGCAAGGACAGTCTCTCTCTCTCTCTTACTCCTGGACTTAAGTGATTCTCATGCCTCAGACTCCCAAGTAGCTGGACTACAGGTACCCGCCACAACGCCTGGTTATTTTTGGTTGCAGTTGTCATTGTTGTTTAGCAGGTCCAGGCCAGGCTGGAACCTGCCAGACTGGGTGTATGTGGCCAGCATCCTACCCACTGAGCTACGGGTGCTGAGCGGGAAGGACAGACTCTTTAACAAAGGATCCTGAGAAAAAGGGATATCCCCACAAAAAAGAATTGGATCCTTCCTTTACGCCACATGTAAAAACCAATTCAAAATGGTTTAAAGGCCTATACTTGACATAAATTATAAAATTCCTACAGGAAAACATAGGGAAAGACTTTATGACATTGAATCTGGCAATGATTTCTTGGATGTGACATTAAAACACAGGCAGCAAATGAAGAGATAGATAAGCCAAACTTTAAAATTAAAAACCTTTGGGAGAGATTTATTAAAGGACACAAAATCACAGCTAGATAGGAGGAATAAGTTTTAGTGTTCTATACCATTGTAGGATGAGTATGGTTAATAGTGCACAGTTTCATTTCTTTTTTTTTTTTGAGACAGAGTCTCATTTTGTCACCCTTGGTAGAGGGCCGTGGCCATATCTCACAGCAACCACCAGCTCTCAGGCTTAGGCAATTCTCTTGCCTCAGCCTCCTGAGTAGGTGGGACTACAGGTGCCTGCCACAACGCCCAGCTATTTTTTTTGTTGTTGTTGCAGTTTGGCCAGGGCTAGGTTCGAACCTGCCACCCTTGGTATATGGGGCTGGTGCCCTACTCAGCGAGCCAGAGGCGCTGCCCAGTGCACAGTTTCAAACAGCTAGAAGAAGGGCATTGTACGTTCCCAACAGGGAGAAATGATAAATGTATAAGATAACTGATAGCAAATTACCCTGATCTGATCAATATGTACATTACATTGATCAAAAAATCACTATAAATACCCCATGAATATGTACAATTCTTGTCAATAAAAATAAAAACTAAATTTGAAAAAATTCACTTTTGTGCACCAAAGGAGATTATCAAGATAATAAAAAATATAGCCCAGAGAATGTATTTGCAAATGATATACAGTAGAACCTCCATCACTGACCACCTCTTTAAATTGACCTAATTTTCATAGGCCAGGCATGTACCACATGGCTAGGTCTAGGCCTCGTTCCTTATGTTGACCATGTCTGTATGTTGACCAGTTTGTTACAGTCCCTTAGGTGGACTTCAGAGGTTCTACTGTATTTCACAGGAAAATAATTATCTAAAAAATGTAAAGAACTCCTATAATTCAACAACAAAAAACAACCCAATTCAAGGCGGCTCATGTGGTTAAAAGGAGTAGGGCGCTGGCCCCATATACCGTAGGTGGCGGGTCCAAACCCAGCCCTGGCCCAAAACTGCAAAACAAACAAACAAAAAAACCCAATTCAGGCTTAGTGCCTGTAGCTCAGTGGCTCAGGCGCCAGCCACATGCACTGGAGCTGGCGGATTCAAATCCAGCCCTGGCCTGCCAAACAACAACAACAAATACAACCAAAAAAACAGCCAGGTGTGCGGTGGGCACCTGTAGTTCCAGCTACTTGGGAGTCTGAGGCAAGAAAATTGCTTAAGCCCAAGAGTTTGAGGTTGCTGTGAGCTGTGATGCTATAGCACTCTACTCAGGGTGACAGTTTGAGACTCTGTCTCAAAAAATAAAAACAAAACAACAACAACAACAAAAACAAACCCAAGTCAAAAACTGAGCAAAGGACTTGCCTAAACATTTCTCCAAAGATATGTAAACGGCCAATCAGCACATGAATATATGCTCAATATCGCTAATCATTAGGAAAATGCAAATCAAAGCCACAATAAGATACCATTTCATACCCATTAGTTTGGTTATTAACCAAACCCCCTCTCCCCCAGAAAATAGCAAGTATTAAAGAGGTTGTGGAGAAACTGAAATCCTGTCACTTTTCAGTAGGGAATGTAAAATTGTACAACTACGGTGGAAAAGAGTATGTTGTTCTTCAAAAAGGTAAACATAGCGGTGCTCAGTGGCTCATGCCTGTAATCCTAGCACTCTGGGAGGCTGGGGCAGGCGGATCGCTTGAGCTTACCAGTTCTAGACCAGCCTGACCAAGTGCAAGACCTGGTCTCTAAAAATAGCTGGGTGTTGTGGCAGGCGCCTGTAGTCCCAGCTACTTGGGAGGCTGAAGCACGAGAATTGCTTGAACCCAAGAGTTTGAGGTTGCTCTACTGGGAGCGATAAAGTGAGACTCCGATTCCCCCCCACCGCCCAAAAGTTAAACACAGTATTACCATATGGTCCAGCAATTCCACTTCTAGGTATATGATCATACTTAAAAGAACTGAAAGCAGGGACACGAACAACAGCACACACCAACATTCCAGCAGCATTATTCATAAGAGACAAAAAGTGGCAACAACCCCAAATGTCTACCAATATATGAATGGATAAACAAAATGGATGTACATACAATGGAATATTATTCAGTCTTAAAAAGAAAGGGAATCTGACACTGCTACAATATGGATAACCCTTGAGGACATTGTGCAAAGTGAAATAAGCCAGACATAAAGGACATTCCACTTATATTAGGTACCTAGAATGGTAAAATTCATAGAAACAGGAAATAGAATAGTGCTACCTGGGACCAGAAGGAGGAATGAATGAGTAGTTAGTAATTAATGGGTATATTTCAGTTTGGGATGATGGAAGAGTTCTGGAAAAGGGGAGGAGTGATGGCTGCTGAAAAGTGTGACTGTTTATTCCATCCTAGTAATATCACCAGCAGAGACTAGCTCTTAGAAGTGATCCATCCTCCACAGAAAAATAAACCAATTATACTTCCGAGAAGCACCTAAAGTCAAATCAGTGCTGGAAATGGGGACTAGAGTTCACGTTTTCCACTACCCATTCAAATAAATAAGGAATCAAGAATAGTAGAGGATTCATTCATTATCATAATTATTAGCACACTTCCCACTCGTTGTATTTTACTAGCTGTGAAGCACAGATATTTAACTCTTTACTTACAATAAAATGAAACCAAATCACAAGAATTCCTCAAGAGACTGTAGTAAAGGAACTGCCCATTTCTTTATGCTATCACTTTCTTTCAAAATTCTAGGCTTGACAGATTTTATTACCTCCACCAAATAAAACAAACATAACAAAGACTAGAAGCCAAAATAAAGGAGAGTAGTATTGGTCCTAGAAACAATAGCGATGATCTATTTAGGCTTTTGAGGAAATGTGAACCTTGAAATTGTTTTTTTTTTTTGGAGACAGAGTCTCACTGTCACCCTCGGTAGAGTGCTTTGGCATCACAGCTCACAGCAATCTCAAACTCCTGGGCTTAAGTGATTCTCTTGCCTCAGCCTCCCAAACAACTGAGACCACAGGCGCCCACCACAACGCCTGGCTATTTTTTGGTTGTAGTTGTCACTGTTGTTTGGCAGCCCTAGGTGGGTTTGAACCCAGGTTTGAACCCACCAGCTCCGGTGTATGTGACTGGAGCCCTAGCCACTGAGTTATAGGTGTCAAGCCTTGTAATATCATTTATGTTGACTCTTTAGAAGTGGTTTTTGTGTGCATCACTGTCTGTAATTTATGCCACCTGAGTAGGCCTTAAGAGATTACAATGAAGCTAAATTAATCCTGGTTATGCCTGAAATCACACAAAGGGAATAAAAAGAAGTACTTATATATAAATACTCATAAGTACTCATATCAGATTTAAGAAACATTACTTCACAACAATCAGGCTTCAATATTTAAACTCAAAAAGTAAAACAATTATGAAGTTGAACATACAGAATCTGGCTCAAGAAGTTAATTTTATACTACTACAAGATAAATCTGCTAAGATTATATTCTTTATTAACATTTATTGTTTTACTTCAAGTATACCCTTGAAAGTCTGATTTTTCTAAATGAGCATTTTAAGGTAAATTAGAAAACAACTATACTCTTTCAGATATAGATAAGATAGCCACAATATAAATTATTCACTGACTTTCACAGAGGCACTCCTCCTCCCCACCTTATTCCAAATAATAGCAAATTCCAGAACCCAATAAAAATATTTTCTATTGTTAGAAAGCTTTAAGAATGCTATGGTTGAATCCCCAAATTAACACCAGCTTCATTTTTCAGTGAAGGTTTAAATTCAGTGACTTTAGTCTTTACCTTGAAATGTTTAAATGTGCGCTTACGATATTCAAACCACTCCACAAAATAATACAGGCTTCGGAAAAACGTGAACAGATCTCTTTTTTCTTCTGCTCTGTAGAAACAAAAGATTCTATGAGTAATAAATATTTTTAAATAATAAACCCAATCTAGCTATATTTTTTCTTTTTGAGACAGAGCCTCAAGCTGTCACCCTGGATAGAGTGCCATGGCGTCACAGCTGAGCAACCTTCAATTCCTGGGCTCAAGTGAGTCTCTTGCCTCCGCCTCCCAAGTAGCTGGGACTACAGGCGCTTGCCACAACACCCGGCCATTTTTTGCTTGTAGGCGTCATTGTTGTTTGGCAGGCCCAGGCTGGATTCGAACCCGCCAGCTCAGGTGTACGTGGCTGGCGCCTTAGCCCGTTGAGCCACAGGCGCCGAGCCTCTAGCTGTATTTTTTATTCTTCCTTTTGTCTTATACTAAAACTAAAAAAGCCTTGATACCTCCTACATACTGATTTCTGCACCTGTGTCACCCTTATGTTATTGCTAATACTAATTGCTAATGATATTTTCTCAGTCTAAAATGCCCTTTTTCTCACTAAAAAAAAAAAATAAGGCAGATACTTGTTTTATTTTATCTTATTTTGTTGTTGGGGATTCACTGAGGGTACAAAGAACCAGGTTACAATGATTGCATTTGTTAGGTAAAGTCCCTCTTATACTTGCGTCCCAGGAGGTGTGTCACATACCATGTTTCCCCCATCCCCTCCGTCTTTCCCTCTCTCCACTCCCCCATTTCCCCGCTCCCTGCCATGTACTAGCATCAACTGTCCTCATATCTGAAATGACTACAATGGATTCATCTCCATTCTTGTGATGCTTTACTAAGAAGTATGTGTTTCAAGTCCAGCCAGCTTAATAAAAGAGATATAAAGTCACCATCATTTTTGTGGCTGAGTAGTATTCCATGGTACTTCTGTTTAAATTTTTAAAAATTCATGAAGTACAAGTATTTTTTGTTACATGGATGGGCTGTACCATGAAGTCAGGCCTTTCGGTGTACCTGTCACCAAAATAGCAGAAAGTGTACCCAACAGGTATTTTTTACCCCTCAATCCCGTCCCACTGTCCCCTTTCTTAGTTTTCAATGTCCATTAAACTACTTTACTACCAAATATTACCCTCGTTTAGTCCCCACTTATCAGTGAGAACATGTGGCATTTTCCATCCTTGAGACACTTGTTAGATAATGGTTTTTAGTTCCATCCAAGTTACAGTAAAGACATTATTTCATTCCTTTTGAAGGCTGAGTAGTATTCCAAGGTACATATACACATTTTCTTTACCCATTCATCAGTTGATAGGCACTTAGGGTTGGTTCTGTATCTTTGCAATTGTGAATTGTGCTTCGACAAACATTTGGGTGTAAGTATATAAAGTAGATATCCAGTAGTGGGAATGCTGGACTAAGTCTACTTTTAGTTCTTTGAGAAAGAACTCTGGAGAAATCTCAATATTGTTTTCCATATCAGTTGTACTAGTTTACATTCCCACCAACAAGACATAAGCATTCCCTTTTCATCACATACCTGCCAACATCTAATGTTTTTTGACTTTTTAATAATGAGAATTCTGACAGGGGTGTGGGAATCAGATTGGTAGTATAGTTTAGGCCAGGCATTTCTGGAGGCCTTGTTGACCAGAGTCCAAGTCCCTCAAACCCCTCAAGGCTAGCAATAGCCTGGTGGTCTACACAGGATGTCTGGCATCCGGCAGACTCAGGGCTAGGATTCTAGGGGTCTTGTTGACCACAATCTGAGATACCATGCTTCCCTTTTTCCTGCACTGCAGAGGGCCTTGTTATTATCTGGTGGCTGAGAACTGAATGCCAGTAATAATCAAAGATTACAATGGCCTGAGTCCCGCCCAAGTACAGACAGAAATCACTGAAGCAAGTTAAGAAAGTTTTACCCCCTCAGAAAAGACTGCCCCCAGCAGCACTACTGGCTGGGCAAGCCACCTGGCCCCTATCCAGAATGCAAGGGTGACCACTGGAGGGTGGTCTCCAGAGGCGAAGGCCTCCTGGGACAGCGACCCTATCGGAGCCCAATCTGGACTGAGGGTGCCTGGGGCAAATTCTCATGGCTCCAGCTTGTGTCATCACCCCTCAAGAGCCCCAGGTTTGCCTTATAGTGGAGCGTCAGAAGACAAAATTTCTTTGGACACTGGAGCAACCCTTTCTGTACTTCTCTCTAGCCTTGGTCTTTTATCCCCCAAATCCACAACTATACATGGGGTGACTGGAAAGCCGGTTACCAAATTTTTCTCCCAGCCTTTAAGCTGCAATTGGAATGACTTGCTGTTCTCTCATGCCTCCCTAATCATGCCTGTAAGTGCTGCTCCCCTTTTGGGGAGGGACATACTAACTAGAACAGGAACTTTTCCCTCCTGGAGATCTAGTCATGATCAAAACTCCTCCCTCTAATTCGCCTTTCCTAACCCCAACTTGGGAAGTCCCCTTTCCTGTTATCTTGTCTTCTCCTACAGCTGTTGAAGTTATAGGAGTTGATTCCTGCATACATCATTCACGAGTAAAATCCTGGAACCCTCCATCTTCAACGGAGGCAGACAGTGAAGACAGCCAACCACAGACCACCTACACTTGTGAGCCAAAAGAAAGTTTGAAGTTATTATTCAGGAAACAGCAAAAAAAAATTCCTAATATGGTTTTCATTTAGCATCACTGAATAAGTGCTTCTGAC
>CAUYRH010063386.1:0-20684 GCA_963574655.1 Perodicticus potto | reverse complement strand
GATTTTTATAGTAATCATTGAGGATTTTTTTTGATTTCTGAAGTGTCTGTTGTTATTTCTCCTTTATTGTTTCTGATAGATTATATTAGAGATTTTACTTTTCTATTTCTGGTTAGGTTGGCCAAAGGTTTATCAATTTTGTTTATCTTTTTAAAAAACCAACTTTTTGTTTTATTGATCTTCTGAGAGACTCTTTTGTTTTCAATTTCATTTAATTCTGCTCTAATTTTGGTTATTTCTTTTCTTCTGCTGGGTTTGGGGTTGGAATGTTCTTCCTTTTCCAGTTGCTTGAGATGATCCATTAAGTTGTTGGCTTCCTCTTTTTCTGTTTTCTTGATGAAGGTTTCCAATGCTGTAAATTTCTCTCTTAGGACTGCCTTTGCAGTATCCCACAGGTTTTGATAATTTGTGTCTTCGTTATCATTTAGTTCCAAAAATTTTGCGATGTCCTTCTTACTCTTGTCTTTGACCCAGCTGTTAGTTTGCCTAAGATTATTTAGCTTCCATGACTTTGTTTGAGTATGAAGATTCCCATTGCTATTGAGTTCAACTTTTATTCCATGGTGGTCTGAGAAAACACAAGGAATGATTTCTATTCTTTTAAATTTTCTGAGGTTAGACTTCTGTCCTAGGATATAATCAATTTTGGAGGATGACCCGTGAGCTGATAAGAAGAATGTATATTCAGTTTTATTAGGATGAAATGTTTGGTAGAGGTGAGTTAAGTCCATTTGTTCTAGGGTCAGGTTTAAGTCTAATATTTCTTTGTTTAGTTTCTTCTTGGAAGATCTATCCAAAACTGTCAAAGGGGCATTAAAATCTCCAATTATTATAGTGCAGGAAGATATCAAGTTGTTCATATCCTTTAGGGGTTGCTTTATAAATTGAGGAGCATTCTGTTAGGGTACATAAAAGTTAATAACGGAAATCTCTTCATGTTGGGTGTTTCCCTTGACAAATGTGTAGTGACCATCCTTATCTTTCTTTATCTTTGTGGGTTTAAAGCCAATTATATCTGCAACTAAAATTGCAACCCCTGCTTTTTTCTGGTGTTCATTTGCCTGTATTATAGAAGTCCATCCCTTCACCCTGAGTCTATTTTTATCCTTTAAGGTAAGATGAGATTCTTGTATACAACTGATATCAGGTCTGAGTTTATGTATCCAGTCAGTCAGCCTTCCTTAGAGGACAATTTAAACCATGCACATTAATTGAAATAACTGATAAGCCTGGTTGTGTTTCGGGTATAATGTTTTTCATATGTCCAATGGACATTTTTTTTTTTTTTTTTTGCAGTTTTTGGCCAGGGTTGGGTTTGAACCAGCCACCTCTGGCATATGGGGCCAGTGCCCTACTCCTTTGAGCCACAGGCACCGCCCCCAGTGGAAATTTTTAATCCTCTCACCACTGTGGAATTTTTGTTCAAAAATTTCTGAGTGAGTTTACTTTGGTGGTAGAGCATTGTGCTGATCATTGTGGAGGATGAGTCTGAGAGTATCCTAAAGAGCAGGTTTAGTTATGATAAATTTCTTCAAATGTGTATGTCATTAAAGTATTTGATTTCTCCATCACAAATGAAACTCAGTTTAGCTGGATACGGGATCCTGGGCTGAAAGTTGTTTTGTTTTAGAAGATTGAAGGTTGATGGCCATCCTCTCCTAGCTTGAAATGTTTCTGCTGAGATATCTGCAGTCATTCTGACATTTCTCCCTTTGTAGGTGATGCTTTTCTTACATCTGGCTGCTTGCAGAATTTTCTCCTTCTGGCAAAGTTAATCACAATGTATCTAGGAGATGTTGTATTTGGATTGAGTCTTGCTGGGGTTCTGATGATGTCTACTATCCGAATCTCTGTATCTCTTGCAATGCTTGGGAAATTCTCCTCCATAATCTCTTAGAGTAGAACATCTGTACCTTTAGGACCATCCTCTTCTCCTTTGGGAATTCCTGTAAGAGGAATGTTTGATTTTTTTGAGTGATCCCACAACTCTCTCAGGGAATGATCAGTTTTTGCTCTCCATTTGTCTCCCTCTTTAAGCATTTGGGAATATTCAAAAGCTTTGTCTTCAGTTTCAGAGATCCTTTCTTCTGAATGGTCAACTCTATTACCGAGGGATTCTACTGTATTTTGGAGCTCCTCTACTAACTTTTTCATTTCCTTGAGCTCTGCTCTCTCTTTTCTCTTTATGTCCATATCTTTGGTGACTTTGTCTTTGAATTCATTAATTTCTTAAGACAATTTTAGAACTATTCTTTGGATTTCAATTTCTAACTTTTCTTCCTTTCTATCCATCTTATTTGCCATCCATATTCTGAATTCAATTTCTGACAGTTCAGTCATTTATTTATTCATGGCATCTTCAGTTGTATCTCCTTTGTCATTCCTGGTAGGGGTTGATCTATTGTGGTTATTCATGTTGCCAGAGTTCTGTTGGTTCTGCACCATATTTATTTTCCACTGTTTTGTTATTAGAACTGGTAGGATGAGTTTGAATTGGGGTTCCCAGGTAATAGAGATAATCAGCCCCTTACCAAAGTGCTAGGCTTTGTAATTGTGGCTTATCTCCTACAACCTTACAAAGGCCCCTTTCAGAGTTTTGGCCAGAGATGCCGAGGACTGTTTTGGTGAGACAGTGCAAGCTAGCTCTGTTTTGATATCCACCAACCTCTACCCTATCCTAAGAAGCCATGGTATTACGTTTAAATCTCAATTATGAAGCGATATAGACAGCTGTGGTGCCCAGCCCCCACCCTTCATTTCTTTTCCACTACAGAACTTTGAAGGTCAATCTCAGAGTGTCCCCAGGTGAACAGACCCAGACACGAGTTCTAATTAAATTATCTCAGGCAGTGCAAACCCTGCTCAACAGAGAAGAATCCAAGGGTCTCCAACAGCACAAGTGGAGCCAGGGATCCACACTCTGCCCATCAGACTCAGTCCACACTGTTGTCTGCTTCTGTGCTTACAGGCCCAGTTGGAGCCAGGGACCATGCCTCAACCCACTGGTCTCAGTCCACACCCAGCAAGCCTCTGCTTCCCAGACCAGTTAGAGTCAAGGGACCACACCCCCACCCACCAGACTCAGCCCACACTGTTGTCGGCCTCTGTGTTCACAGGCCCAGTGGAGCCAGGGCCCATGCCCCTGCCTGCCAGTCTCAGTCCATACCTGGCAAGCTCCCCGGCCCAGCTGGAGTCAGGGGATCACCTCCCCTCCCGCAGTTCTCAGTCCACTCCTGGAGGCCTGCTGGCTCTGTTGGAGTCAGGGGACCACACCCTTGCTCTCATGTCTCTGTTCACACCTGGCAAGCCTCTGCTTGCTGGCCCAGCTGGAGCTGGGACAAGCCCTACCTGCCAAACTCAGTCCACATGGGGCAATACTCTCCTGCTGTGAGCACTGTCAGAGACAGGGGGTTCTGTGCCCCCTCCCACCAGACACAGCCCGAATGGAGAGTCAACGCCACCACTGGCTAGGCAAAGGCTGCACAAAGTCATAACCAGGGGACTGCTCCTCCTGCCAAGTATCCCTTTCTTTCCACACCCTCTTTCTTCCCCACTAGTTACAGATTTTTTGTCCTGATGGTTGGAGGTCCACACTATGCCCAGATCTCTCAGGAAAAGACCAAACACTCTGCCATCTGCAGGGGGTAGAACGTCAGACCACCATGTGAGGGGGGAAGGGTGGAATGGGAGTTTGGAATTGTGAGGAAAAATATCTGTTCAATTTTATGACTGGCAGGGTGGTGTCTAGGTTCTTAAGTGGGACCTGGCTGGAGAAAGAGATCTGGTATTTAGTGGCTCTCTCTAGTGAGGTAAAATGAGAGATCTTTTGTTCCCTGCTCACTTGGAGAGAGCCCACGGCAGGCTTCCTGCTTGAGGGGGAGGGGTCTCCCGTCCTCTAGTCAATAGGTTTTGTACTTGTAATTTGTTTTCTTGAATGCTCTTCCTTGGAATTACAGCTTGCCAAACTTCTTTCTTGGCTCAGTTTCCCGACTTTGTCTTCCTAGAGTCTGATTCTGTCCAGTTTTTCTCCCTCTGGTCAGGAGCCTCTGCTGAGGGTTGCTACCAGTCGGCTGTCTTCCCAGAATTCAGCGTTTCTATTTTTAGTAGACAGGGTCTTGCTCTTGCTCAGGCTGGTTTTGAACTCCTGAGCTCAAGCAATCCAGCCACCTTGGCCTCAAAGAGTGCTAGGATTACAGGTGTGAGCCCCTACAGCCAGTCTTTTGTGTTTCTATGAGAATTTTTTTACATATACTTTACCTTAAGTGGGTTGTTCAACATTTCTGAATCATTTGAATCTATACTTGTTTTAGACAAGTAAGCTAACAGATTACGCTTAATCATTAATCTTCAGACTACTGACCAAAAAAAAAAAAAAAAAAAAAAATGAACTTGTAACTAGCAAGATAAAAAGCCTTGTAAAAATAGGCTGTCAGGGTCCAGTACCTGTGGCTCAAGCAGCATACACATGAGCTGGCGGGTTCGAACCCAGCCCAGGCCTGCCAAACAACAATGGCTGCAACTAAAAAGTAGCCAGACGTCATGACGGGTGCCTGTAGTCCCAACTATTTGGGAAGCAGAGGCAAGAGAATCGCTTGAGCCCAGGAGTTGGAGCTTGCTGTAAGCTGTGATGCCATGGCACTCTACCCAGGACAACAGCTTGAGGTTCTGTCTCAAAAAAAAAATAGGCCGTCATGCTGGCTCACACCTGTAATCTTAGCACTTTGAGAGGCTGATGTGAGTGGATTGCTTAAGCTCAGGAATGAGCAAGAGTGAGACCCCCATCTAGGAAAAAAATCAGCTGAGCATCAGAGGCAAAAGGATCACCTGAGCCCAAGACTTTGGGGTTGTCGTGAGCTATGATGACACCATTAGCACTCTACCCAGGGCAACAGGGTGATACTCAGTCTCCAACAACAACAAAAAGGCTCATAAAAATGGCAAAGAGCGGCGCCTGTGGCTCAGAGTAGGGTGCCGGCCCCATATGCTGGAGGTGGCGGGTTCAAACCCAGCCCCGGCCAAAAACTGCAAAAAAAAAAAAAAAAAAGCAAACAAGCATATGATTTTAAATATACATAACATAAAATTGTCGGTGTTTAAAGTTTGACTGATCAGGGCATAGAAAAATAGGCCCTTTCATATACTATTGATATGGGTATAATCCATGGGATCTTTTTGGAGGGCAGTTTCTCAGTATTACAATTGAAAATGTATATACCCTTTGACCTATTTCAATACATAATATTTACTCTACAAAATTTCTTGTAAAACATATAGAAAAATGTTCACTGAAGCACTGTTTATAATAGCAAATAACCAGAAATAATCTATAAACATCGCAGTAAGGAACTAGGAGACTGGTTAAATATTTAAAAATGGAACATTCATAAAATCGAGTATTTCTAAATAATAATGTATATTGTGGTGATTTGTTAACTAAAGATATATTATGTGAAGTACATTACTTTGAGAAAAAATGTGGAACAATGAATACCAGCATGTATTAAGACTTACCATACTTGTTTAACAGTAAATGTGTAGATATGTGCCAACATGTAAACATGTATTTTCTTCTGCAATAAAAACACAAGAAACCAGTAACTGCCACTGAGGAGAAACCACATGGAAGTTGGAAGCCATTTTCTTTCCATACGTTTGCCTTTTCTAACTATGTGCACATATTACCTTTTTTGTTGTTCCTCAGAACAGAAATGTATTACTTTTTACATTTTAAGGTCAACAGAATAGTTGTTTTATTATTTTTTAGTATTATTTGAAAAATGAATCTTAAAAACCTAAAGTTAAAAAAAAAAATCTAGCTACCTTATCAGCCCTCAGATTCCATGAGGCAGAATTTCCAACATTTTCAAGTACTCACTGACAGGCAGGGGAAGGGCCAGCCCTGTTAGCACCTGCCAGGCTGATTCAGGATCCACTTCTCCATCAGAGACCAACTCACAGTGGTCTCAACACACCTTCCAGCACCTCTCCTTTCTTTTGGTACATCAGACGGCATCAAAAAGTGACCTTCCTGCCCTCCTTCCCTGCACGCCTCATCGGTGCTGCTTCCCTACGGATAACACATCGGAACAATGACAGGTGCAGGCTGTTGCAGGCACATGGCTACACAAAGAGCAAAGGTTTTCAACCAGCTCCTTTAAGGCATCATTCTCCAGTCCAAAGGATCACTGGTAAGAAACAAAGGAGCTTTGGGGGCAAGAAGACTTGGCCTCAGGTTTTATGATTTTTTAAAAAAAAACTTCAAGTCTGATTGCTCTTGCTGTGGGAGCTGGTAGAAAAAAGCCCCAATCCTAACTGCTCATCAGGGAAAAAGCCCCAATCCTAACTGCTCATTTTATTTATGTATATTTTATGTTATTGTATATTCTCCCTGCAGAGATGATCTCTTCAATTCCTGTATTTGTGAAACCCATACCCAACAGGACAAAGTATCTGGAGGCCTGGTTCATTGATTCAAGGTTTTTATTTTTATTCAACTATAAGCAAACAGCAGAATTAACAAAACACTCAGCAACTCCAAACTGGCTTTTCTCACCTAGCGGAGACTGAAAAATTTAACGGATATGGATTTAAGGATTCCTGATAACCTGTCAGCTGGCCCTGCCACCTGTCTGGACAGCCATATCTCCACAGGAGCAAAGCCACTTTCCTTACAGATTTTTCCAGGATGGCTCTTTAAGGGGCCAGAGCAGGACACTGACGCCTATTAAACCATCTGAGATGTGTTGTGTTTGGGATCAGCCTCGATGCCAGCCTCTGGTTGTCTTGGTGAGAGACAGCTCTATGACAAGTCTCAGAATACACTGTCACACACAATTCTGGCCTCAGGATCACAAATGCAGGGGCAACCAATCCCCCCTGCCTGCCTTTTTAAAACCTCCCTTAAAGATTCTTTGCTCTATTACCATAGACAATGGTCTTTTTACAGGATTTTTTTCTTCTTTAAGTTCTGGGTTACTGTTCTTGTATTAATTTGATGACCCCTTCATAGTACCAAAATGAAACTCAAATTTTATTAAAACACAAACTGGGGTGTGTCACTATCTAAAACTGTAAGAATAGGCAGTAGGAAAAGTCACCCTAGAATACGCTCTGCTCACATCTCATCTGTTTGTGTGCAGGGAAGCAGGAAAGAGAAACCTACATGCAACACAGAACTGGAGAACACTACTTGGGGCCTACGGGGCAGTTCACACGCCAAGCTTTTCCCTACTTCCCAGACAGCTGCTCGTACAGTTTAGGCACATAGTCATCCCACTCAGCCTGGTAACATGTGCCGGCCACTGGGGCCCCAAGATGGTACTTTTTACGGAATGACGCCACCTTGAACTTGCCACGGTGGTCTCCAGATCGGTTGCTGAGAACAGGCTCATCACACTTCAGTGGCCTGTCCTGCTCGTAAACCAGCCAGACGTAGCGGTGGAGGCCTGGAGGAAAGGCAGAAAGGAAGGTGTACACACAGCTGGGTATCTCAGATGGAAACATCATCCATTTTCATTGAATGTTTCAACACAGAGAGACCCAGACCACCCCACTTACAAGGAGGACATGGAAGGCCCAGAGAGGTAGGAAGAGCCTGCAATTGGCATCAAGTGTAAATCTTTCGTTCTGGCCTCTGCCCACCCCTCAAGCCCAGCCTCCTTTGGCTCCTCTTTCTTCCCACTCCAGACTCCCTGCCAGCTCAGGTTGTGGCCCCCAACCTCATCAGAACTCCCAGCTTACTCCTGTCAGCCACAAGAGAAAACAGGTGAAGGATGCAGATCACTGCCCCAGGGCCCATTCTAACATTCACAGTCACGCCTACACTGCCTCAGGAGATCATTCTCCTACTTCCAAAACTCCCCTCCTTAGAAGACTGGAGACCTGCTTTGAAGCGACCTAAACTCACTTTAATCGACAAAGTCACAAAAATCTTTTAAGACCAGGATTGGCACCCTAGCTCAGTGAATAGGGCGCCGGCCACATACACCGAAGCTGGTGGGTTCGAGCCTGGCCCAGGCCTACTAAAAATCAATGACAACTGCAACAAAATACAGCCAGGCGTTGTGGCGGGTGCCTGTAGTCCCAGCTCCCCGGGAGGCTGAGGCAAGAGAATCATCTGAGCCCAAGAGTTAGACATCGCTGTGAGCTGTGATACCACAGCACTCTACCGAGGGCGACACAGTAAAACTCTGTCTCATAAAAAAAAAAAAAAAAAAAGTAAATTACAAAAGATACAGGAATGGTCAAAAAGGACATGAGACACCCAACATCATTAGAGTGATGGACAATAAAACCACAAATTGGTACTATTTTACACACTGGAATGTCTAAAATCATAAGACTGACAACATCTATTCCTGGCATGGAACTACATGAATCTTATACAGGATTTATTTCAACTTTCACTACTGCTGATGAGCTACAGATGCTCATCAAGGATTATTCTTAATAAAATAGATGATATGTTGTGTTGTCTTTAGATAAGATTGGGGTTGATGGCTCGATGCCCGTAGTACAGTGGTTATGGTGCCAGCCACATACACCAAGGGTGGTGGGTTCAAACTCGGCCTGGGCCAGCTAAACAATGACAACTGCAACAAAAAATAGCCAGGCATTGTGGCAGGCACCTGTGGTCACAGATACTTGGGAGACTGAGGCAAGAGAATCGCTTAAGCCCAAGAGTTTGAGGTTTTGTGAGCTATGACCCCATGGTTACTCTACTGAGGGCGACATAGTGAAACTCTGTCTCAAAAAAAAAAAAGAAACATCTGACCACAAAATGACAAGCATGTATACAACAGTGTTAATATCCAAATACTGGAAACAACCCAAATGTCTCTCAACAGGAAAAAGGAGAAAAAACTGACACATTCACACAAGGAAATATAACTTAACAATAGAAAGGAATAACTACTGATAGAAACTGATGATGAATCTCAGGTATTATCTTGCATGAAAGAGACCAGTCATCAAAAAAAAAAAGAAAAGTGCATACTGCATGATACTGCTTATGAATACAAGAATAGCAAAAGTAATCTAAGGAGACAGGAGTCAGAAAACGGTTAGCTCTGGGGGAATTTAAGTAAAAAGGTCACCCGAGAACCTTGTGGGATGATAGAAATGACCTTTATGGTTCTGATGGTACATGGATATATACATCAATCAAATTCATTGACTGAACCTTTATCATCTGTGCATTTTATTATATGTAAGTTATAACTTACTAAAAGAACATAGGGAGAAAAAAAAAGCAAAAGAGAATGTCAAGTTACTAAGGCCTTTAATGAGAACACAGCTCCTTCTTGAGAAGACACCTTTATTCTCATGTGTATACTTCCCATAATTAAATTGCCTAATTTAATAACTGCCTTAGAGATCTTAATAGATCCCTGAGAAATCTGTCCCTTTACCTTCCTATTACCAATGCACAACAGGGCTTGAAGCTGCCTGAAGCTTTGAGTCTACTGATAAAACATGAGCCCATGACCAACTGTCCTTGTCAGGGCCCTTCTTGTACCTCTTTGCACTAACTCATGGCTGGACAATGTGTACAAAAGCTAGGATTCTGCCACACACCAGCTGCCACTGCTTCTTGTTCCAGCAAATAGCAACATCTTGTAATGTAGATATAACAAGGCATCTCCCACCATCTTCGACAGCATTTATCCAACTTGGAGAGTTTCAATATAGTAGTCTCTTTAGACATCTTTCCTGTATCTACATACATTTTACATATAACAGGAGACAACATAATACAGCGTATGGGTATCCATAATATAGTTCTATGAAAGCCTTCTAAATCTTTTCAAGATACCAAACTAGATGTTTTTGAGACATAAAGAGCTATTAAGAGAAATGGGAGGCAATTTTTTAATAATTGGTTTGGAAACTATGATTATTTCTGAGTTTTTTAATAGGAATTAGAAACTCAACGATTACACAGGACAATGGTTTAACTGTGTTCAACCCATGTGCAGCATCTCAGAAAGCCACTCTAAGCATTCTGCAACCTTGCTTCCTTCTCCCCCGACTTTCCTCGTTGCTGAAGGCCTAGGGGCTCATAGGCAATTCTACAGAGTGGGTCCATCTGTCCAGAATCCTAGGTTGTAGCCACCCGACACTCCTGCAGATCTACATGTGCTCTGGAAGGCAAGTGCCCTGGAGATAAGCTGAGCTGCTTTCTATCTCCACTAGGAAAAGAACTCTCACAGATAAAAGAAAAAAGTTGTAGACCAATCCTAATTAGCACCCAAGCTTCCTCCTGCCTCTCACCAAACGTAGCCTTTACTGACCTGTGCCCTTGGGAGGTCCTGAGCCCACATAATCGGAGAGGACTGTGCCACTGCTGATGTCATTGCCCTTCATGTTGATCACCAGAAAATGGTGCCATTCCCTGTGTGGAGAAACAGAACTGTCAGCACTATGAGAGATTAGTGTGTATTCATTGCACGGCTAGCAAATGTGCATCAGGCATGCACTCAGTGCCAAATGAAGCAATGAACAAGGCCCTGCTTTCTTGGCCAAAGCAAACCCATGTCTGCAAAAGAGAGGACTGGGCCCCTCCCTCCCTCTCTCTGACATTTTCTAGGGCAGGAGTCAGCAAACTTTTCCTGCAAAATGCCAGAGTGTCAATGTTTTAAGCTTTGCAGTCCACAGTGTCTCTGCTGCAACTGTTCCACTCTCCTGAGGCAGCATGAACGCAGCCACAGAGGAGACATAAATAAGTTTTCATGGCTGTGTTCCAATATAACTTTATTTATGGACACTGAAATTTAAATTTCGTATAATTTTCCCATGTCACAAAGTATTCTACTTTCAATTTTTCCACAATGATTTAAAAATATAATAACCATTCTCAGCTCATGGGACTGTACAAAAACAGGCCACAGGTGGATCTAGCTCTCCGTTGTAGTTTACAGACTCCTGCTCTAGGGAGTGAAAGGGCAGGAAATGCGCATTCTGGCTGAAGCACAGCATGGACATCCCAAACCACGTCTATTTCTCCATGTTCAGCAAAAGACTTACACCAGCCAAGTTATGTCTGCATTATGTGCTCTCCTTCACCTTTCCCCAATTCACCTGTATTTGGGATCCTTCCTGCTGGGCGCATCGGGGTCTGTTAGGACCAAGGTGTAGAGTTTACTTGGATCAAGACCATCCCAGGTAATGCTAGTGGGTCTATTCTTAACCTGAAGGAAGGGAAAGTTTGGAATTGAAAAGTCAGAAATGCTAAAGAAACCAACACTCTTTTCAATGACCTCAGCCCTCTGGAAGGTAAAAAAGAACAGATCACGGATAAAAGTTACCCTGTACAGATTCTACAAGAGCTCAGATTTTATGAGGCTGGTATCCCAAAATCTCATTAATAGAAGAGGTGGACCCAGGATTCTAACCCTGGCAGGGAGTCCTCTTCATTACAACCTTATATTGTCTAGAACTGGAAGGGTCTCTGGATTTGGTGACCAGGAGGTTACTTAGGGCCTATCTGCTAAAGTGAAAATTTGCCATTAACTAGGTATTTTAAAATGCTTGTAAGATGAGAAAGTCAAGGTGCTGAGAGGTGGGCAGAGAGTCTGGGAAACTGTGCCAGCCACCACTCTATGGGCACTTCATATTTAAACACGAAAACAACAAACTCTGGATATCCAAAACAATGAACGGTCGAGGCAGTTTATTCACACCGTTGACCTGAGCTTCATAACTAACGAAACAACTCGAAGTGCGGTCAGAAAATCTAGTTTTTCCACTTTCAGCAGCTGAAGCCAAACCGGTGCCCTCAGGCCTTCCAGCTGCAGAACACACTCAGCACGCTCTTGTCCCTGAAAAGGAGAAATCGCCCAGCATCGCCAATTACATAATGCGTCATGGGCTCTCGGGTGGGGTTTTTCGTCTCTAAAATGAGGCCTAAGATGCTGCGACCCCACAGGAGGGTGGAGGGGGCGGTGCGAGCGGCCACAGCCTACTGAAAGCAGGAAAGCACGGCCCCCTCCCCGACCCCTCTCCTTGGGTCGGGCTGTGTCCCGGGATAGGCCCCTGGCTGGGCCTTCAAATACCAGAAAGTGGGTCAATTTCTCCAGCAGACCAAGCCCGGAGCGCCAGCCACAGGCCGGGCTCCCAGTGATCCGGGCAGCCCCCAGGCCTGTAGCTTGGACGCCCGGACCCCCGCCCTCCGGGGCTGCCGGAACGTTCTCCCCGTACACAGCCCGCTCCGTCTCCGCTGGGTCCCACCCAGGAGGCCCGCACAGGCCTCCCTGCCTCTGGCCGCTGCACACCCGCCACCCCGAGGTACCTGAGTGGGTGTCAGCACTTTGCCCAGCTCGTCCACCACCGCCCCAGAGTAGGCGACCTGCATTGGGTGCTGAGGTCGCTCGTCCACTTCCTGCAGGCTCAAGGGCCCGGACCACTTGCTGATGTCCACGGGCATGGCGGGGCCGAGCGGGTTGTGCAGCCAGGAGTGTGGCGGTAAGCCAGGCGAGGGCAGCGGCGGCAGCAGCCCTGGCGTCCACCAGCGTTCCGCAAACTGGCCGCAGCAAGAGCAAGGCCACCAGCCGAGCGCTTGCGCATGCGCCCGAACCGCCGTCCCGCCTGCCGCGCGCCCTCCGCCCTCTGATTGGTCCAGCCCGGCAACGCGGGGCGCCTTGCGCTCCCGGGTCAATGCAACCTGCTGTGCGGCGCAGCCAAACCCTGGTTCAGTCTGCAAGACCCTTCTATCAAGAGAGGCAGTTGGGGTGTCCTTCATTGCTTTTTGGGTTTTTTTGCCTTTTTACATGATTATTTGCTCCACTTTCCAAATTAAGAAACGGCAAGGCCTTGCTTTTCTCTTGCACTTCTCAACGTGTGTTTTCGCGCGTGCTGTCGTGTTGGATTGGTAATTCCCTGCTGAGAGCGCCTGTGTGAACTTTTGAGCATTTTCTTTATGGACAAATATATTTACACATATATTTGATTCTCGCACCCACCACTTGGTTCTCACAAGATTCCTAAAGGATGATTGTTTTTTTTTAGAAATAAATTTTTCAAACCACAATTATTCTCTCCAAAATTGCTCTCACCGTGGCCACCAACTTCTTTCTTCTTGCTGAATATTATTAAATAATTTAAAGTATTAATAATTTAAGTTATTAGTTATTTAATAATTTTGCTGAGCATTATTTAATAAGTCTTATCTGATTTGATCTTAGGGAAACCCTTGGTATCCCTCCCCATAGAATAAAAAGTTGTCCCTTGTTTTCAATTCTTAGTAGAAAATAATACAACTTCATTGTAGAAAATTCAAAGAAAAATACTCAAAGAAGTAAGTATAAATCCTATCTATTACAGTGTTTGGATGTAAATCTTGGCAATTTGGGGTCTAGCTTTACAATGTGCAAAATATGAATATACACAATTTTGTTCTGTTTATTCGTAATTAAAATTACATTATGCCCTATCATTTATAATATCATATCAAAAATAAACCTTCAATATTTTAGTGTCTTATTCTGCTCTAGATGCAATTATCTCTTGATAATTGGAGATTTACTGTTTTATTGTTTTTGTTCCTTTTACAAAACCACTAAAACAAACATCCTCATATATATATCTTTACTCACTTGGTGGTCTAAGCATGATGGCCTATCCCTGTGGTCCCAGCTACTCAGGAGGCAGTGGCAGGAGAATCATTTGATCCCAGGAGTTTGAGGTTGCATTGAGTTGTGACTGCACCAGTGTACTCCAGTTTAGCCTCCAAAACAGAATGGGACTTTGTTGCAAAACAAAACAAAAAAATTTATAAGGGCCTATATTATTTATTAGGCCAAAGAATATGTACTTTAAAGGGATGAATCACAGCTAGTTAAGTGTCTTGAGTGCAGATGGTGAGCACGTGAACAATGCCTTCAACTGATATGGTCATTGGTTTTTTTCCCTTTGTGAATGTACTTTGAGAACTTTGTAAGAGGAAACAATCCCCATTCCACCCTCATGGAGCAGATAGTCTAACAGTGGAGAAAGATATTAATCAAATGATGTTGAATAAACTGAAAATCATAGCGGTCTGTGATGGCAGGCACCGGTATTCTCTGCTACTCCTGAGGATCACTTGAGCCCAGGAGTTCAAAGGTAGCCTGGCCAATGTAGTAAGTCCCTGTATCTTAAAAAAACAAACAAACAAACAAAAAAAAATTACAGCCTGTGATAAGCATCAGGGAGAGAAGAGAGGCCCAGCCTATGAGTTGGCATCACAGAGTAACCTGAATGGAGTCTACAGCTAACCCCCCATTTGGCTTCAGGAGAGTCACATTCAGGCTCAGGGCAGGGATGGATGCTAACTTCTCTGGAAAGAAATTCCATCTATTTCGTTCCCGCTAACATTTTTACCCCATCTCTCCCCCAAAAGTTGGTCACCAAGCCTATAAATTTGACCTCCTCAGGGCCCCTCCAAATGGGTCTGCTTCTCTCCCCTGCAACTGTTCCCTGCCTATGAGGGCAGCAGGTATTACCTTGACCACTACTTCCACCCTTACTCCCTTCTAGCCCATCCTCCAGTCCACCTGGATCTTTCTCAGATGTAAATCAGGTGAGTCCACAATCACTCCCTGCCCCCCACTTTTCTCTAAAGCCCTCTGTGGCTCCCTTTTGCCTCCACATGAAATTCAGATTCTTAACAGGCTCCTGCAGACCCCTCCCACCTCCCTGCCTCTCTCTCATTGCATTCTTCCCTTCAAACACTCTGAATTTATTTCAGTTCCAACTTATCTTTCTACCTCTGGCCTTGCACACACTGCTTCTTCTTCCTGAAGCATTTTTCCCTCATACCCTCACTCCTTACCGTCGTCTTGGCAGGGTTTAAGTGGCTCATCTCCACTCTTCTTAAACATCACTTCCACTTTCTGTCACCCATAAAGCTGTGGGAAGTGCCCTGTCCTCTGCCTCCACACTCATCTGTCCTTTCTGTTTCCTAACATTCAGAACATTCAGGATTCCTGGTTTACGTTTCGAACCACATCACCACCCAACTTGAATATAAACTCCTGGAGGGTCATCTCTGCGCTGGCCACACCGGACACCTAAAATAGCACCAAACGTACTTGGTACATGATCTTATAATGAGAAAATAAGTGAATTTTTAAAAAATCAACTGGTTAGTTTCACATCAGGTTACTAAAGCCTTACCTTATTGATAAAAGTCTCCCAGTAGGAGAAGACAGAGCTTTTCGCCTGTAATTCTGATAACAGCAGCAATGAGGCCAGACAAGGCTGAAAGGACCATGGAGGGAGGTTCTTTTTATTTTTTTAACCTATAAAAAGTTTTTAAATGTATCCAATACACAGATAGTCAG
This sequence comes from Perodicticus potto, assembly GCA_963574655.1. Lineage (NCBI taxonomy): Eukaryota > Metazoa > Chordata > Mammalia > Primates > Lorisidae > Perodicticus > Perodicticus potto. The sequence continues at coordinate 5,364 of CAUYRH010063386.1, read as the reverse complement.
CCACATAGCATAATTCTAAGGCATTGGGATGAGGTAATGAATGGTATTCCAATGCAATACTTGTGAAACCTTGGGTGAGAGTGATAGGCCAAAGAATGTCCTCTTGGGTGACTACATCCAAATCCTCAGACTCTGTGACTGTGATACATCCCACGGCACAGGGAAGTTGAGGTTGCAGATGGAATTAACGTTGCTAATTGGCTGGCCTTAAAATTAAGAGATTATCCTGGATTGTCTGGGTGGGGCCTATATAATCAAAAGGGTCCTTAAATAAGGAAGAGGAAGGCAAGCTTGTCAGAACCACAGGGATACAATGTGAAAGTGTCTCCACTAATCAGTGCTGGCTTTGAAGGTGAAGGGGCTGTGAGCCAAAGAGTGCAGGCAGTCTGCAGATGCTGGAAAAAGCAAGAAACTGGATTCGCCTCTAGAGCCTCCAGAAGGGCTGCAGCCTTCCCAACACCTTGATTTTAGCCCAGTGATTCAGAATTCTGACCTCCAACCCTGGAACATAATAAGTTTCTATCTTTTAAAGAGATGTGTTTTCACTCTGTCACCCAGGTTGGAGTGCAGTGGTATGACCATAATTCATTGCAACCTCTGACTTCTGTCCTCAAATGATCCTCTCACCTCAGCCTCCCAATTATCTGGGACCACAGGCATGCACCACCATGTTTGGCTAATTAAAAAAAAATTCTGTAGCAATAGGATCTCAGTATGTTGCCCAGCTTGGTCTCAAACTCCTACTTCAGTGATCCTCCTGCCTCAGCCTAGCAGAGCGCCATGACGACCAGGACTGAGCCACCAAGCCTGGCCTATTTTAATTTTTGTAACAATATACTTAGAATGTGTTTCTGAGTATAATGCACAAATATGTTTCTGCATTATCCCTCATTGACTTTTCTATTTGGAGCTTTTACTTATACTGAATACATTTCAGAAATATGTATTTTAGGCTCGGTGCCTGTGGCTCAACGGGCTAAGGCGCCAGCCACATACACCTGAGCTGGTGGGTTCGAATCCAGCCTGGGCCCGCCAAACAACAATGACGGCTGCAACAAAAAAAAAATGGCCAGGCGTTGTGGCGGGTGCCTGTGGTCCCAGCTACCTGGGAGGCGGAGGCAGGAGACACACTTGAGCCCAGGAATTGGAGGTTGCTGGGAGCTGTGATGCCACGGCACTCTATCCAGGGTGACAGCTTGAGGCTCTGTCCCAAAAAAAAGAAAAAAAAAAAAAAAGAAAAGAAATATGTATTTTAAGATGATTGCCTAATCCAAGGGTATCATGGATTAATCATATATTTGTTGTTAGACATGAGGGTATTTCTCATTTACTCCCTCACTGGAAGTTCAGGAAACCACCAAAGGCCTTACTCCAGCTATGTAAACTGTGGGCTGCTCCTCAGCAGAGGATAGTCAGAGGTGTCTTGTGAATCAGTAGAAGGGTCGAGCACCCAGGAGAAGGCACCATCTGCAAGCCACAGCAGAGGAGCCAGACACTCCTGCAAATGTCTACAAAAAGCCTGGTCTTGGCTGGGTATGATGGCTCACACCTGCAATCCTAGCACTTTGGAAGGCTGAGATAAGAGGATAGCTTGGATCTGGAGTTTGAGGTCAGCCTGGGCAACATAGGGAGATCCCATCTTGACAAAAAATAAAATAAATAACTCATTGAGCATGGTGGACACCTGTAGTCCTAGCTACTTGGGAGGCTAAGGTGGGAGGATTGTTTGAGCCCAGGAGTTAGAGACCAGCCTTGGCAACCTAATGAGATACTGCCACTACAAAAAATAAGAAAAAGTAGCTGGGTGTGGCAGTATGCACCTATAGTCCCAGCTACATAGGAGGCTGAGGAGGGTGGGTCACTTGAGCCTTGAACTCAGGAGTTGGAGATTACAGTGAACTACGATTGGATTGCGCCACCCCAAAAAGAAACAAACAAACAAAAAGCCTGGTCTTTATCCAGAAACCAAGAAGTGCTCTAAAAATCCATACAAAGTCCCACTTCCGAGTGAGTTTTGGAGTTCCCAGCATACAGCAAAAGAGTATTTGCTGATTGCTCAAAGTACTGCTTGCGTATTAAAGGAGGTGAATAAAGCAATACAAAGAAAATTATAAATTTATTGACACACCTGGCAGAGCCTAGCAGAGCGCCATGTCTGCTTGCCTTTCTGCTGAGTAATTGGTCCGTGTGTGCATTTTCTAGGCTGGGAGCTTTCAGTAGGAGGTGACTGTGGGTAGAACCAAATGAGCCGGCTTGTAAAACCACGAGTTGTTTTTGTTTGTTGAGTGCGGAGCAAGAAATTGACTGATGTGGTTATTCATAGGAATGGCTTCATTTCAGTTTTACTCATTGGTCTTCTGGAAAGAGAAAGTGTTTACTAAGGGGGAATTAGACATAGCTTGTGGCCAGAGCTTGACTTGGAATTGTGACTCCAGGGGACCAAAGTGCTGGCTGCTGGCCAAGGATCTAAGACTCTATTCTGAAAATTAACCTGTAGGTGGTCTCCGGGTTCTACTTGTCAGGTTATTCATTTTGGGATTTTTGCATTTTCTCTTTGTGAATAGCAAAATATTTGAAAATGCTCTTCATGTTCTCACTTAATCTGTATAAAATATTTCTTGGAAGGAGCTGAACAGAAAATTAACTTAAAAAATAAGCAAATCCTAGCTCTACAAAAAATTCAACAATCCCACCTCTGAGTGTATATCCAAAGGAACTGGAAGAAGGGCCTGAAGAGACCCCTGCATGCCCATGTTCGCCACAGCGTTGTCCTGAAGAGACACCCACACGCCCACGTTCACTGCAGCATTGTTCACCGCCACCAAGAGGTACAAGTAGCCTCCACAGAAGTGTCAATCAATGACAAATGGATAAACAAAATATACACACAATGAACTTCATCTGGGCTTCAAAAGGAAGGAAAATTTGACCCATGTTGTCCAGTAGATAAACCTTGAGGAAATATGCTGTGTGAAATAAACAAAGGGAGGAATATTGTCTGATTCCAGGGTAGTGCCTATGGCTCAAGGAGTAGGGCGCCGGCCCCATATACCGGAGGTGGTGGGTTCAAACACGGCCCAGGCCAAAAAAAAAAAACATGCAGAAAATGGTTAATGTTGGCTTAGTGCCTGTAGCTCTGTGGCTAGAACACCAGCCACATACACTAGAACTGGTAGGTTCTAATCAGCCCGGGCCTGCCAAACCACAATGACAACTCCAACCAAAAAATAGCTGGATGTTGTGGCGTGTGCCTGTAGTCCCAACTACTTGGGAGGCTGAGGCAAGAGAATCGCTTAAGTCCAAGAGTTTGAGGTCGCTGTGAGCTGTGATGCCACAGCACTCCACCCGGGGCAACAGCTTGAGACTCTGTCTCAGAAAAAAAAAAAAAGAAAATGGTTAATGTTGTGTCAAACTCACTTTAATAAAAAACAATCGAGAAGTCACTGGCAAATGTGTTGGAGAGCTAAGAGGTTGTTTGTAGGATTGCTCCAGAAACAGCACATCCTTCAAGAGAAGGGAAACAGAGAAAAGGAGAGATTAACAAATGTAGACGCTGATATTGCTTTCACCAGCATCCATTTCTCTTTCTCCAGTTAGTAGCATCTCTCTTCTTTTTTTTTTTTTGTAGAGACAGAGTCTCACTTTGTTGCCCTTGGTAGAGTGCCATAGCCTCACACATCTCACAGCAACCTCCAGCTCTTGGGCTTAGCTGATTCTCTTGCCTCAGGCTGCTGAGTAGCTGGGACTACATGAGCCCACCACAACGCCCGACTATTTTTTGTTGTTGTTGTTGCAGTTTGGCCGGGGCTGGGTTTGAACCCACCACCCTCGATATATGGGGCCAGCACCCCACCAACTGAGCCACAGGCAACTCTCCTTTTCTTTTGGGGAGCCACCCGTCTGTCACTCTCACTTCATGGAACTTAGGGTCCCCAGGGATGGTCATGTGATCTTGGGCTGCTGGTTGATTGGCTCAGGGACATTCAGGTAAACTGAGCCAGGCCAGTGAAACTCAGCTCTCAGACTGTATCTGTCAGTTTGGGCTGCTATAACAAAATACCAGAAAGTGGACGGCTTAAACAACAGAAACTTCTTTTCTTGCAATTCTGGATGCTGGAGATTTGAGATCAAGGTGTTGGAAGTGTTAATTCTCTCTTTTTTTTTTTTAGAGACAGAGTCTCACTTTATTGCCCTCAGTAGAGTTCTGTGGCGTCACAGCTCACAGCAACCTCCAGCTCTTGGGCTTAGGTGATTCTCTTGCTCAGCCTCCCTAGTAGCTGGGACTACAGGTGCACGCCACAACGCCTGGCTATTTTTTTGTAGCAGCTTGGCTGGGGCCAGGTTCGAACTCACCACCCTTGGTATATGGGGCTGGCACCCTACTCACTGAGCCACGGGCGCCCCCCTTGGCAGTGTTAATTTTTCACAAGGCCCCCTCCTGGATGTGTGATGGACTTTGTCTTCCTGTGTCTTCGTGTGGTCTTCTCTCTGGGTGTCTCTGCATCCCGATCTCTCCTCGTAAAACACAAATCCTACTGATCAGGGCCCTCCCACAGAACCACCTCATTTTACCGGAACCACCTTTTATACGGCCCCATCTCCAAATGTACTCACATTTTGAGGTACTGGGGTTAGGACTTCAATCCATAAATTTGAACTCAGTCTATAGCCTTGGTTAGAACCACTGGGAAGACAGACTCTCTAAGGCCAGGGCTGCTGGTGGCCACTCTGCCAGCAGGGCAGGAGAGGCTGCCTGAGAACAGGAGCAAACACAGAGGGAGATTGGGGGGTGGGGCGGGGAGAGAGAGCTAAAGGCAATGACACTGGCTCGGTGCCTGTGGCTTAAGCAGCTAAGGCGCCAGCCACATACACCTGAGCTGGTGGGTTCGAATCCAGCCCGGGCCCGCCAAACAATGATGACAGCTGCAACCAAAAAATAGCCGTGCCTTGTGGCGGGCGCCTATAGTCCCAGCTACTTGGGAAGTGGAGGCAGGAGACTCGCTTGAGCCCAGGAGTTAGAGGTTGCTGTGAGCTGTAATGCTACGACACTCTACCCAGGGTGACAGCTTGAGGCTCTGTCTCAAAAAACAAATAAAGGCTCAGCGCCTGTGGCTCAATGGGCTAAGGTGCCAGCCATGTACACCTGAGCTGGCGGGTTCAAATCCAGCCCAGGCCCATCAAACAACAATGACGGCTGCAACCAAAAAATGGCCGGGCGTTATGGCGGGCGCCTGTAGTCCCAGCCACTTGGGAGGCGGAGGCAAGAGACTCGCTTGAGCCCAGGAATTGGAGGTTGCTGTGAGCTGTGATGCTACAGCACTCTATCCAGGGTGACAGCTTGAGGCTCTGTCTCAAAAAAAAAAA